>CAUYPK010024566.1:0-150772 GCA_963574355.1 Loris lydekkerianus
AGAAGCAGGGCACCCAAATAGGAATGAGGCAATCCAGGGATTGGCAACAGGAAGAAGTCACAGCAGATAACCCAGTTATAACCTAAGAATATGGGGAAAGGAGAGAGGGAGGGGAGGGAGGGGGGAGGATGGGCAGAGGGAAGGTGATTGGTGGGATTACACCTGCGGTGCATCTTACAAGGATACATGTGAAACTTAGTAAATGTAGAATATAAATGTCTTAACACAATAATTAAGAAAATGCCAGGAAGGCGATGTTAACCAGTGTCAAGGAAATATGTCAAATGGTCTATAAAACCAGTGTATGGTGCCCCATGATCGCATTAATATACATAGCTATGATTTAATATTAATAATAAAAAAAAGAATATTCTTATACATATATGCTTTAGAGTTTGTGTGAATTTTTGTTTATAAGTTGACTTAATAGATGTGGACTAATTAGCTGCACCTTACAGAATATGTGTATTTTTAACTTTAGTAAACATTTATAAATGACTTTGCAAAAGTTTACATAAATGTACACTCCTTTTAAAATGAGTTTGCTTTTTTAAATCTTCACAAATTACAAGCTTTGTCTACATGATAGGGGAAAATTAAAACTCTTCATTATTAATTTATGGTTTTTTAATTATAACTTAGGGTGAGAATAATTTTGCACAGTTATTAGCCATCTCTCCCAGTATCATATGGTTATATACAGACTGCCTTTTTATGCGTTTTATCTGTATTTTCTTCTTGCCTTATGTTTTACTTCTTAAAGATTAAGAAAATTAGACTCTTTGATGTACCTTGAAAATATCTCCTTAGTCATTTTCCTTTTAACTTTGTTTAATTTATATCCTTACTTTGATTTAGTGTGTTATTTTTGTTTTGTTATATAGAAGTAGCAACCAAACTGAAGATTTGTTAACAACTAAGGTGATGAAATCAACAGAGCATAACTCAAACTCCAGGGAAGTTCCAGGATTCCCTCCTGGCTGCTCTGAGTGGCCCGACTTCTACCAGTTTTTAGATTCACTCCAGACTATCCTGGTTTCTATCTTCAAGCCAAACATACCTTCAGACCCCGGAAGAAGGTTAATTTTCCTTCTCCAGAGAGCCATTGACCCAGAGCTGAGCACTTCTACCATATGCCTAATGATGGAAATATCCTCTTTAGTATTATCTCCCAATTTTCTCCCTTGCCCTTTTTACCCTGAGATTAAGACCACTATTCCTCCCTTCCTCATTTTAGTTTTAGTTTTCCTTAAAAGCTGACTCCCACCATCTCAGACTCTCTGCCCTAAGGGCATGTTCATCTTTCTCCTATTGGTTCAATTGCCATATCCTATAAGACATTTATGGAAACATACCTGATGCAAAGTTAGAACTTCTTTAATCATCATCTCATTTCCAATAGTCTAGAACAAAGAACCACCAGTGATTCACTTATGAGACACTCCAAAGCACTACAGACCCATGGAAAAATATCTGTAGCCTTGACACAAAGATGATACAGAGTAACATCAGTGTTAGGAAGGGAGAAGTCTCTCAATAAACATTACATTATTTTATTCCTGAGAGAGTTCCATAGTCCTTTGGGTATCATCAATGTCTACTTAAAAGAGTAATTCCAAATCTCCAGTCCCTGAGTAAAACTTGCTAAATAATTTTAGGCCATGCAATGCATTTTCTATCAGGAAACATTTTCTTCCCTCATCTTTTCTGTGATGTCCCAGAGAAACAGACTCTAGCCCATCTAGCATAATATTAAAATGGCATTTAATATTTAAACTTAATGCTGTAATTATTTAACCAAAGAGGTAATGAAATTCACTATTTAATGAAATCTTGTATTATGAGCATTGTATGTCATAATCCCTTATTTTTTCACATTTTACTTGCATTCTAAAATTAAATTATGATTATAAAACAGAAAATATCTGACCATTTCTTTCTTTGTAATTAACTATACTATGATTTAATGATGGTGATCATATTATGTTGTATCTTTTATATTTTGAGGCTGTGAATTTTTTTTAGCCTTTGAAACTCATTGTATTACTCTCCTACCTGTCATATATTAATGAAGTTTTTTAAACATAAGGATTTAAATTTCGAGCTTATATTGTATCACAGATTAGAGATTCATGTATGTGTACTTATGTGTATGCAACTCTCACTTTCTTCTTACTTCCAGTATTATTATATTGATTTCTTCCCATTTGGCACACTGCCGCAGCCATGCTAGGCTGCAGGAAGGGTAGCTGACCCAGTGTCAGTTCACAGTCTAGTACAATGCCTTCAAGAGGGTGTTTAAATCATTGCACATGCTAGTGTCAGGGTTTGTGAGGACAGAGCAGCTCATCCACATTCACATTGTGGCAATCTGCAGGAGGGATAAGGTCTGCCAAAATATTACCTTTACCCTTATTCCAGATTACCAAATCCCTCCAAGGTCCTAGCCAATCTCAGCCAAATTGCCCACTTCTTATTTTTTTCTGGGGCTTAAGTCTTTCCCATGAGTTCTCTGTTTGTTTATTGTGTTCTATCCTTGATATTCTCCTTGAGGCATAATTTTATGTTTGTAATGTGGGCTCTTCTTTCTAGGGAGAACTTGTGTCCTATGTCTCCAGTCAGCTATCTTGAAACCCCGTCGCTGAGCTCTTATTGTTTTTGTGTGAATTATGATGCTAAAGACAGCTTTAATTTGATGTTAACTAAGCTGTGCCTAGCTAGAATATTTAAGTCAAGATATGATATATTTTAGGAAGAATCTCTATATTTAGTTAGGGATAGAATTAACTAGGAAGAGGTAAAAGGGAACCTTTTTGAATGATAAAAAGTCTCTATAGGCCTTTGTTAATCAGTAGTTACCAACGTGTATACATTCATCAAGACTCATTGAGCTATACTCTTAAGAAAGTGAATTTTATTGCATGGAAGTTAGCAGATAATAAAACTGCTTAAAACATACACACTACCAATACCAAAAAAATATATTGAAGAAAAGTATAGTTATTGAAAAACTAATTTTTAAAATACTCTATTCATATTAACTTGCTATTTTGAAAGTACTGGGATAGTGATAATTTCACTGATGTAACATTTCTGCTTAAATATGTTTAAATATCTGGTTCATTTCTGCCCTGGGATATACAAAAGAAATTATTACCTGAATGACAATTATATAATCAAACAAATTTAAGATTTATTCCTGATTAAAACCTTTCCAATTTTGGTACTGTCATTTTATTCTTAATACCATAGGCTAAGCATCTCTCTTAGGTTAATTTTGTACTTAATGAAAATTTCTACAAGCTTACAAGTTTTTCACATTATAAAACTAAAGTATACTTACCAATTAGCTTCAAACCCATAAGATCCATATCAAGGTCATTAACTAAATGTGACAGATGACATTTTTTGTCAAAATCACCACTACGTGTATTGTGTCATAATAAAAACAAGTAGCCTCAGGATTATTTTTTAGTTAATTTATTTCTATACTTTTCTTGAATAATTCTAATAGAAAGAAGTCTATTGCCATAAAAATGTTTGGGAAAACAGTATTAAATTATCTAAAGTTTTGCTAGTCCCTCATAAGCAGATATCACACTTAAAACTTTGCCATCTTCACAATAAAATTTAATGGTGTTTCACTTAATAATCCTAAATGGTTTTTGTTCACTAAAACATAGATTCCTTATTGTATCATTATCAAATTATGTCTTCAACTGATATATAATCCAAATATTTTTGGAATCAAGTCCAAAGAATTTTCACTATTTTATTGGTATCTTTTCAGCTAATAAACTGCTGAATTTGATAAGAACAAAGGAGAAAGTCCAGCCAAACATAATGCTTGTATGTTCGATGTGGAGACAAAAGCTAAAGCACAGTTGCTCTTTGCCTTGGGATATAACATAATTTCTTCTCTATTTAAACTGCTAAAAATATTACACAATAATCTCTTTTCACCTTCTCCTGGAAGAAATACTACCATAAACAGAAATTCATGCACAATCATTGAAATAAGATGGTCAATCATAAGAACTGAAACATGATTAATACACACACCCTGTGAGTGGAGAAGTGACTCCGATGGCTGTTATAGACTAATCTACCTTGTTTATCCCGCCTTTCCCCTGGCAAGACTGGTTATTCATCCACAATCGTTGAAATAAGATGGTCAGTCATAAGAACTGAAACATGATTAATACACACACTCCCTGTGAGTGGAGAAGTGACTCCGATGGCTGTTATAGACTAATCTACTTTGTTTATCCCGCCTTTCCCCTGGCAAGACTGGTTATTGCCACCGTCATCAGAGTAACTAACAGTTTGGGGTTATACAACAAAACCTCTTACTACAAAATGTGTCTTCCCCGAAACCTTCCCCAAGAACCCATAGGGGTGGAAATTTGCAAGTTTAATTGCATGGGCCCAGTGGTCCCACCTCGGTGTAAGGTCACAGGGGCTCCTCACTATCTCTTCCAACAGAGGAACAGTCTCACTTTTAGAGATGTATTTTCCCTGCCGTTTGTGTGCCTCCATTCCACAATGAAGGTGTTACTGGTGATAACTTTTATTTGTGATCACTCTATCATTGTCTGAGCACCCGTGCTCATTCCTGACAGTGGGAGCCAAAAAGCAGGGAACACCATCCTCCAGAAGGACCTAACATTGCTACTATGGCTTTATTTTCATCTTGGAGTTGTCAGCACTTTTTCTCTGCTACTGTCTCCTCTCCTATTCTCTATTTCAGAGAGGGCTTAAACATGTTTTATATCTTTAAGTTTAGTATTTTGTGAAACATAAATACTCATCTTTTTTCAATGTATGCTCTCCCCCTTTACATCTGCACCAGTACATTATCTTATTTTAGTTGCTTTCACTAAACGTAGAACACATTTCAGAAACAGAATGATTTATTATATAAACAGAAAGATAAATTCAGTGATGTGTCCCAAAAGATCATCGGTGTTCTACATTAAAAATAGTTAACTTTAGTAGCTCAGTGGGTGGCCTGAGGCTGGTGGGTTCAAAGTGCCTTGGGCCAGCTAAAACAACAAGGACAACTGCAACAACAACAAAAATAGCCAGGCATTGTGGCGGGTGCCTGTAGTCCCAGCTACTGGGGAGGCTGAGGCAAGAGAATTGCGTAAGCCCAAGAGTTTGAAGTTGCTGTGAGTTGTGATGCCACAAGCACTCTACCCAGGGCAACAGTTTGAGACTCTGTATCAAAAATAAAAAAGAAAATAGTTAACTTTGGTCCTCAAAATTAATTAAATATCACGAACCGGCATGTGAATCAGAGTGGAATTAGCAGGGATTGAGAAAAATACAGCACAAGAGAAGACACAGAGACAAAAGATGGGATCAGGAAGTCTGACTGATTGGAAAATGTAAATGACTTTAAGACAAATCATGCTGTTAATGGTTTCTACTCAACTTTGTTAACATATGATAAGAAGTAAGAAGAAAAAGATCACAAGTCTCTCTGCATAGTTCTTAAAAATTAACTAGACAAAGGAAGAGCTATATGATTTCTGTCAGGGAGAGCATGAAGAAAGGAATGGGAAAAGAGAAGAAGCAGTTGGGGGTTCATTCCCTGAATGTTCCCCAGGCTGTGGGGGCCCTGCCACTTCACAGCCAGCTCTCCACAGTTCAAATCACATTAAAATACTTTAAACCCCCCCCCCAATTTAATTAAATTCACCTAAAAATGCTTTTCTCAAAATAAGTCTAAAAAGGAAAAGGAAGTGTACTAAAATATGAAGTTCACTTTATTACTTTGGAGGTAATTTTTCATTCTAGTTGTTCACCAAGGAATTACTCTAGAAATACTTCCATATGGCCTTCGACATGTCATCATCTTTGATGCTTCAGAAACTTCTCTTGGCTCTGAGCATAAATCCAGAATGGATCACTGTCTTCACTGAACCTATAGTCAATTAGAGATGGCACCCATGTGCAGGGAATGCCATGTAGGATGATGCCATCTATGGCAGAAAAACGTGACCTCTAATGAAAGCGCAAACAGGTACTCACCCAGACAGTATGGATTCAGGAGGGACAGACTGACAGAACAACTTCTAAATTGAGACCCAAAGATTTCCAAACAAAGGAAGTTCATTTCTAATGATATTTTCCACAATCTTTATGCCAATTTTTCTTTTTTATTTCTGCTATTTTGGGATGAGCTAAAATTCAGAGCTTTAAATACTACATATTTGACTCTAGGATTTGGTTTTTACCAGAAATCCAAACTCTTACCACCTAGTGAATATATTACCATTATGCCCAGAGTTACCCAATTATGGTGTCTTACAGAGTTCTGCTCTACAGTTGTAAAATCACATCCTGTCTTTGGCATAGGACACACAATATGCACATTTATGTATCGAGATTCTGATAACCTCATTTTTTCTAGTGGTAAGATTTAAGGAGGCTATTTGAATGAATACTCTAAGCATTGTTTGTTTGTTTGTTTTTTTCCTCTGCAAAACAGTAACAATAATTGTATCTATTTCATGGAATGGGATCAAGTGAAATGCTGACTGTACATTGATAAACACTGTACTTTTGTACTAAGTACTTTATGTTAAATACTAAGTTATTATCAGTGTGTCAATTATATGATAGCACAAACAGTTCAGATGTCTTTGTATTGTGTTATTCATATCTCAAGAAGCCCCATGATAATTGGCATGAAAATATGAACACAAGCCTTCAAGAGGAGAGAATGAATTCATTATGTATGATTCTTATGTATGTATATATATATATATATATATATATGCATGTGTGTATATGTTTGTATAAATAATCTAAGATTACTGACTCCACTAGCATGTTGTAATTTTTGCTATTGAGTTATAATGGTAAAATAGTACTTAGTAATAATTTTTAAGTCCATATTTTATCAATTTGAATTTTCTATTATCTACTATTATCTAATCAAACACCTGGAGATCACATTTTTTTTATTTGCATAATATTTGGTTATTTAATTTTTTATTTTTGTACAATTATTATAGTGTCACTGTTTGGCCTATATTTAGAACGTTATTTTAATTTTCTGTTATAGATAACTAGAATGTTCTAGCTTATTTCCTTCTATAGAAGATGAAACATGGAAAGATATTAAACTAAAATATCTAACTCTTTGTATTAACACTGGAAGGTACACTTTTAATTAGTGTTCCTTCTACTTATTTCATCTTTTTTTCCTAAAAAAGTTAAATAAAATATTCAGTTGCATGGAAAAGAAGACAAGTGTCCATCTGTGTCTACAAGTGAGTGTGTACATTTGTGTGTATGTGTCCACGTGTAGCATTTACTTACTAAGATCAGCAATTATAAGAGAAAACTGAGTGTGCTTTAAACTACAAATTTAAAATCCAAGTGAATAATGCATTTAATATTATCTCTCTCTTGAAAAACAAGGCTTACAAAATAAATGCTATTACTTCAATATGTATCAAGACATAGGGTGAGGATATTTTTATCCCTAAGGGAAAATATTAATATATTAAAGTTTATCAAAGCTAGTTAAGTTGCTTCCTAAAATTATTACTTTTCAAATTTTGATACTGATACCCCATGAAAAAATAGGCTTCATTTATGTAGGACTCAATCTATCTGTACTTTAAATGCATACAAATATAAAAATGACAGCGTGATGATCATATACAAATCATAATGGCTAATTTTACAGTCAACTTGAATTGCCATGGCATGTCCATATCTGGATTATTGTCCAGATCTGTCTGTGAGAGGATTTCCAGATGAGAGTAGTATTTGAATTATCGACCCAGTAAAATAGATTACTCTTCCCAACATGGGTATCACCCAATTCATTGAAAGCCTGCATAGAACAAAAAGTAAGGGAAGGAAGAAGTCACTCCTTTTAACCTGCCTTTCTCAGCTAGGACATTTTATCTCATCTCCTCCTGCCCTTGGCCTGGCTTTTATACCTGGAATTTCCACCATTAGCTCACCTGTTTCTCTGGCCTTTGGATCAGACTGAATTAGATCACTGACATTCCTGGTCTTCAATTGAAAAATAGAGATTGCAGGACTTCCCTGCTTTCACAATTTGTGAGGCAGTTTCTTATAATAAATCACTCCTCTCTCTTTCTGTACACGTATCTACATAAACATATCTACTGGTCTGTTTCTCTAGAGAATACTGGCTAATACATATATCTAGATACCTATTCAACACTTTTTATTCATCAGAGTCAATTTAGATGCTTGGAATACAAAAAAAAAAAAATTAAAAAATGAAAACATTGTGCTTAAGGAAATCACATTCCTGATGGCTGTACAAATTTATGCATTGCCCAAAAAACTATTTGAAAATTTTTAATAAAAAATATGTAATTTTTATATATCATTATAAATACATATTTTTAAATATTTTTAGAACTAGAATATCAAGTGAAAATAAATTAGAATACAACATTAATAGGTGGCAAGGTGTAGCAAAGAGTTCAGAGTAGTAGTGACAAAAATACCTACAGATTAGAAAAGTGCTACTCATGTTCCTGGGTTTTAAAGACTAATGAAATTAGTTGCAAATTATAAACTGAAATTCCAGGTGACAAAATTAAAAAAAAAAAAAAAATTGAATTGGTGCTATCCTTTTTTCTGTTCATTACTATTTATATTATTTTTACATGTGATTAAATTCTAGCTTTAAACCTACTTAGATGGAGATTTTTCAGTTATTTACCCAACAAAGAAAGGTATCAAGCTAAGAAAGATACAAGAGAAAACAAGCAAACAAAAAAAGTCAAAATATTTTGAAATTCAAACAAGAGGAGAACTACTTACTTACGGCCCATTTAAAATTTGCTTTTAAGAAATGGAAATGGTATTGCTTCTCACAAGTCCCTTGATTTTGTCAGTGACTTATATGTTTAAACAGATTTTATTGTTGACATTCTTTAAAGGAAAAACCTTTTTAGAAAATCTGGTCTGCTTTAGTGATGCAACTATAGGTTACTAGTCCTGAATCCATTTTTACTTGGCCACATAACTTTTGGATGGCCCACTTCACCTCTACAGGGTAAATTTTCCAAGTATGAAATGAGAAAGAAGCTCAAAAATCTTTAAAAATCTCAAAACTAGTGGCTCTGTGGGGCTGTCTCAGATAGTTGCTTAGCATTTCTGAATCTCATTTTCTCTTTTATAAAATGAAAATAATAGAATATACCAGGATAAGTTATTTTAAAGATTCAATATATCTAAGCTATGTATGTATACATGTCCACACATATCTGCACACAAAACACATATATTTATATACTTCCCCTAAGCACAATGATTCAGTATCTTTAATTCTGTATTCAGTGTTTGCAACATCTTTATACAACATTAATATTAGAAATATTGAGAATTTATTGCATGCTTAGAATTTATACTGGTTATTGAGAGGATATTAACATCATATAAACTATGCCATTATTAACAAAAGAAGAAATCCTTTGTTGTTTCTTATTTCCTCATAGTGCCACATTTTATTTCTTAAGTGTTTTTGTCCACTATATAATTGCGCCATTTCATCTTACTATAAGTAATACTTGAAAATATTAGGCTGTTCGTTTTCATAAGGAGGCGGAGGAAGTAAGATAATAAGAGGTGATCTACAGCCTATGCCACACAGGCAGTGGTAGGAATAACACAAAAGAAGTAGAACATATAGTACTTGTCTTTGTAGAAGAACTCAGATCTAATGAAGAAGCATATACTAACACATGGAGGTCATTTAGAACATTTAAAGTATAACCTAATTGTCATTTAAAGTATAACCTAGTGGTGTGGGTTTTAAGACACCAGGAAATAAAATGAGAAAAGAGACAGTGTGGCTATATGGAGAACGTAGATATAGACTTTGAATATTTACTGAATAAGTACAAGAGTAAGTATATAAGTAAATATATAGATCAAAGGATAATAACTGCTTAAGTAACAGTGTTTAGCACTCTTGCTTTTTACAATTGACACCCTAAGATCAACTTAATGCTACTTATATCTTTGAAAAATCAGGGAAATGATTATATTGATACATAAACTTTATTAAGTGATTCCTATATTTTAAAAACTAAGCAAAATCTTAATGGACCATCTTATCTTTTTATTTTAGCCTGATAAATAGTTATTATTTTCATTTCAGAATAAGACTAAGGATTTTATCCATGGGCAATGTCTTAAAAAGTTAATACCAGAAATCTAGGGACTGGATTTTTTTTTTTTTACAGTAACTGTTTTTATTTCATTGGTTATATATGTGTTAACATTTTGAGTGTTTATAATTAATTCATGTATAGAAAGCACATTTTAGAGTTTGTGCTTTATTCTTTCTCCAAATGAATAAAGGTTAAGTATTTCAGGGGATGTTCATGCTTACAATAGTAAGAAGTATCCAAGTACAAATGTTTTCCTTTCCTCCAAACAACTCTCCATCTCATAAAGCTTGCTGACAGTACATCTTACAAACAAGACTAAACTCTCCCTATGTGGGAAGATACAAACAAAAACAGTATCTTTAAAAACAGAACACTTTAATCTTTAGGATATGTCTGTGAAAGTATTGGCATACAGGGCATTCAACATGAAAGCGTCTGGACAATGAATGTATATATTAAAGGCTGACTTATAAAGAAGGCTATTTCTTGTGTCTTTTGTCATTCTTTCCCATAGGGAAGAAAATAATAGATCTTCCACCGAATGAAGAGCAATGTGCAGAGTAGCAAAATGATATCCTATTTGTACTGCTTTTATTTTTGAAAATATTCCCATTTGCTTAGAGAGCTCTCTTGTGTAATTATTTATGGTGTTTGTGCTGATGACATTATTTTTTTTTAATACTAGCTGATGATTATTGCATTAATTAAAGTACGAAGAATGGGTTTATTACCTGGGCTTTGAAACAATTTATTGGGAACAATTTCCGTACATGTATTTATGATCTATGTACAAAAGACTTAATAAATGAAAAAAAAAGTACAATGTCTATAAGGTTAAAAAAAAAAGTGATGCCAAACAATGTATTATTGAATTGAGGGACGTAGTCATTTATGATAAACCACAAAGAAAAGCAAAGGAACGAGAAGCACGGTTCCTTCTGGGAGGTACTGGAGTGGGAGGGAGGAGACACAGGGAAGGCTTCAAATACAGTAGCTTTATTCTATTTTGTAAGGAGATTAGTGATTACATGGCACTTCTGTTTAAATTGTACATGTGGAGTCCATAATCTCTTTTTCGCTTCATTACATATTTCATAATAGAATGTAGTAAAAAATGTGCTGTTGGAGTGTTAGTGAGAAACAGCATCATCTGAAAGGGGGTGGGAGTGGGAGGTGACAGGCTCTATGGTAGAGCCTCGACTGGCCTCTGTAAGATGAATGAGGTTTTGAGGCTAGAAATGGACAGAGAGAATAATAGGATGAGCAAAGACACAGAAGTGGGAGATGGAGCTGGGCATCCTGGAAGCAAACAGCAGAGGGTGGAGTATGAACCAGGGAAAATTGCACTGGGCCAGGCTGTAGAAGGCATTTAAAACATTTTAAACTTGTGAACATATTTAGATCTTGTCCTGCAAGCAAAGGCAGGCTGTTGAAGACTTTTGAGGAAACAAGTGATTTGATAACACCTATGGTTTAGGAATGTAATTTTGGTAGTTGTATGAAGCATGAATGGGAGAAATTCAAGGCAGGTAGGACCCATCTGGCTACTGAAAAATCATTCATGATATCAAAGATGAGGGTCTGTATTGTGGCAGTGGCAGTGGAATGAAAGGAGAGAATAACTTAGGTTTCCTAAACGTATGTGTCCATTTTCAGGAAATCACAGAGTGCAGTGAGGTGTGCTGGCTTCCTTCACGCCAGCCCCTGCTCAGGATCCATGTCCACTTCCAGGTTAAGCAGCTAACTGTGAGCACCGACTCAGCAGCTCGCCCCCGACCCCTTTTGATATAGGTACAAAGGCAAGATATTGGTTTCCCTTCCCTTTCCCTTTCTGGGGCCAGGAAGACAGTATTTGAAAATGACCTCTTTCTAATATTCTAATACTTCTTTTTGCTTACTTACATCTGGCCTTAAGTTCCCTTTCTGGCTGTCATTCTTCTCCATGTTCTCAGCACAAGCAAAGTGTTTCTGATGCTATTCTAAAGAATATTCTTCCTATCGGGAGATAATCACATGAAGACACGAGACAGTGAGATGGTGGAACAACAAGAACTCACAGCTGATTTGAAATGAAAAATGAGTGCCTTGGACATGCATTTGGAAGTCTGACATTACAGTGGGCATTTAGGGGGAATGCCACAGTCCATACCTCTTGTCCCCTCAACTTGACCAATAATGAGACATAAGCTACTATTGGGAGTTGGGCTATTTTATATAGGATCAAGCAAAAGTGATGGCTCCCCATATAGAGAATGTACTTATTCTGTATTTATATTATGTCCAATTGTATTTATTGAAAAACAAAGCTCTCATCAAGTTGAACTGTCCAGGAGTCAGCTCTTTTCACCCTGGAGAAGGAGGCAGCAGCGTTCTACACGCAGGAATAATGCTATTCTGTGTTCAGTGTAGCAGGTGCTAGGAAGCAGTCATGGGGAAAGCAGGGGATGTGGTCTGAAGACAGTGACCGCCAGCAAGGGCAACAGTCTCGCAAGGAGAGAAGAGAAGGAACGGGAATAATTTCAGACTCACATTTAAGAAGAGAGCACCCAGTTCTCAACATCAGCTGAATTACTCTGCTGTGCAAAGCAAATCCCGTGTGAATCAGAGGTGCATTTCATCCCTGTTTTCTGATTAAAACAGAAAATGGAGTAACCGAATGACCCTCTGCTTTAGGTTGGAATCTCAAGCAGATGGCCAATCTGCATAAACACTGCATTGCTGTGTAAAAATGAAAAGAGAAGAAATTTTAATTTATTCTCAGGTAAAGGCAGAGAAATTACGGCTTAGTATAAAAGAGGAAACTACCCTCACAAGTCTTCTCCTCATTGAAGAGGTGAGTAAAATACGTTTTCCAGAACACAGCAATGATTTGTAAACTATCCTATTCTTTTCCAAAGATGAGGCCAAAACAAAAACAAAAACAGAAAACCCCCAAAACCAAATAATTAAAATCAAAGAGTCTCCTCAGTTTCAATTTATTCAATGTCTTCTATATCTTTCCACACCAACATGCAAGCCTCACACTAACCCTTTGATTCCTTACCAAACCTTTAACTAGCTCTCCTGGGAAGCTGGTTTTGAAATGGTTCAAAGCTGGGCACCCAACAGAAGAAGAAATGGAGCAGGGAAATGGGGCCCTCCCCACGAGAGGATAATGAGTCCTGAATAATTGACAATGGTGCCCCCCACGGCTCTCCGCTCTAATCCACACAATGGCTCTCCCCTATTCCTGTAAGTAACTCCTAACTCGGGTCACTCATTTAACACAGAGCTCATAGGTCAGAACTGAAGAGAAAAAGGTAATGGATTTGATCTATGTCAGAGATTTTTCTGTTCTTCATAAAAGGCATGGAACAGAGCCAAATAAGAACGAAAAAAATCTGGAGGAGGATTTCAGAAAAAATCTGAAGGATGATTCTGAGAGTCAGTTGAAGTCAACTGGGCATCTGGATGCCCCAGGCTTCCGTGCCATGTAAAGGCGCTCACTCCCTGCAGAGACAAAGCCTCAGCACCCAGCGGTGACGAAACACTGGGCTGAGGCTTTTTGCCACGCAGGCCCCCTGGGTGATCCACCTGTGCTCCCATGGAGCGCTTTACTTCTCCAGTCGGACTGCTTTATTTCCCTCTGAAGTTCTTGTTATCTTTCTCCTGTTGTGCTTTTAATTTGATCGACCCCCTCAGCTCCTTAGCCTGCCCTGACAGAGCGGCGGGGCTCAGCTCTGCTGAGTCTGGTATCCTGCTCTGCGCAGCTTCCCGGTCATTCTGGCTGCACTGCTCTGGTGTACCTTTCCTAACAAGCTCCAGCGCGCCTGTCCTATAACCTTCATTTTGTCATGTTTTGCATACCCTGTGCTTTTGAAGTTCTTCATTATTTCTTGCTTGACCTCATTCTGCTTTATTTCCATTCTTACCTTGTCATCCACATTTGGTGATAGGGAGTTTACATATGAGGAAAACAAATCTTGAAATGTCACACAGTTTAAAAATAAAGGCTTTTTTTTTTTTTTTTTTTTTGAGACAGAGTCTCACTGTGTCACCGTGGGTTGAGTGCTGTGGTCTCACAGCTCACAGCTCAAACTCTTGGGCTTAAGTGATTCTCTTGCCTCAGCCTTCCAAGTAGCTGGGACTATAGGCGCCAGCTACAACCCCCAGGCTATTTTTCTGTTGTAGTTGTTGTCATTGTTGTTTAGCAGGCCTGGGCTGGGTTCGAACCTACCAGCCCCGGTGTATGTGGTTGGTCCCCTAACTGCAGAGCTAGGGGTGCTGAGCCAAAAGGCATTTCTTTTAATGCTAAGCACACCAGAGATTTACATACCTGACCTCACTGATACTACAAAATCTTAATTAAATGTACCTGAACAAGGGTGAGGTGTTTACAGTGAGATACTTCATAAAAAATGCTAACTTTGTGTTCTATTGAATTTCCCAACATATATTCATGTGCCTGATTTCCTATAAGACCCCATGTCCTGTTCATTAGGTGTCTTTGAGGCCACACAAGTGGTGAGCATAGCCAGTTAACTTCCAGAGTCAGCAAACAAACCTGCAGCATTTGGTACTTGAAAGGCTTCTGTTTATGTATTCACTGAGCAGTAAACACAGTGTGTCCCAAAAGTCACCCCTAAAGTTGCCATCCATAAGGAAAGTGGGAAATTGTAGCTAAGTGTACCTTATTTATAAAATACAACAAAATTTTACAAAGTATTCTCTATGCATTGGCCGCCTCTTTGTAAAATTTTGTCATAAGTATTTTGTAAATAAAGGTACATTTAGCTACAATTTCCCACTTTCCTTATAGATGGTAACTTTAGGGGTGACTTTTGGGACCTGCTCTATTTACTGAGTGCCTACAATGTACTGGGCTATAGTGGGGAGCACAGAGCAACCTGGTTCCTTTCTCGTGGCTTATACTCTGCAGAGGGAGATTCCATAATACAATCAGACACTTAGATGTAAAATTAGTGCTGCGATGCCGTAGTGGAGATGTGGCTGGTACCGTGAGAGTTAATGACACATTCATGTGATCTGACTGGAGAGGAGTCTCCTCTGAGGACATGATGTGTGCTAACCAGGTGAAGAAGAGAGGGAAGAGCACTTTGGGGAGAGGAAGCAGCATGTAGAAAAGCTCTCTGGGCAGAGGGAGGCGTGGGGAAGCACCAGAAACTGGGAGACTGTTTGTCAGGATAACTGGGACGGAGGGGGCTGGAGAGAGTGAGGGCAGCACCTATGGGGCCTGATAGGTCAGATCAGCCTTATCTACCTTACCTAGTAGGCTAGGGGAGGCAAACATAAATTGATTTGTATTTCAAAGCTTTCGTAGTCTCTTGATATTCATGCTTACTGAAACGATGCTGTCTGTATCTCTGTGCTTAGAGCATTGAGTACAGTCACTACGTAACATTTTGGTCAACAATGGACTGCATATACAATGGTGGTTCCATAGATGATAATACTGTGCTTTTACTGTACTATTTCTAAGCTCAGATTCAAGAATACCACTGTGGTTTAGGTGCATACAGTATTCAGGACAGTAAGATGCTGTACGGGTGTGTAGCCTGGGAGCCGTAGGTGTGCCTGGGTGTGTAGCAGGCCTGGTGTGCCTGGCCTGGGTGTGCAGCAGGCTCTATCATCAGGGTTTGCATAAGTCTACCCCAAGATGTTCATACAGTGATGAAATCACATAATGGTGCATTTCTCAGAACTATCCCTGTTGTTAAATGATACATAACTATATTTTAATAGTAGTACAGGCCTTAGGGCAAAGAAGGGGGTAGAAGAAAGGAAGAAAACTCAGAAATAATGAACTAGGCACTTTGCCTTTCCTGCAAATATTATTCCTATTTTACAGATCAGTAAAAGGAACTCTTAATAAAAATAACTTGAAGGATGAGAACAGGTTGTCATTTCATTAACTGTTGGAGTTGACACAGCTAATCCTGCCGGCCTTTCTTCCTGTCTCCCCTGATAGGCGTGGGCCCCTGGAGCTGCCAGAGGAGGCCAAGCACTTGGCCGAGGGTAGAGGGCAGCTGTGAGCCCTTCACTGAGTAACTTGTTGGATCAGAGCTAGACAGCCAGTGGGTTGCTGAGCCAGTATTTAAATACCAGGTCAGTTAGGCTCTTGCTCTTTTTATTACCCTACATTTCCTAGCAAGGGAGGAAGATAATATGGAAAAAGGAAAGGGGCCAAGATAGGGAGTGGAGAAGAAAGTCACTAAGACAGATAGATTTTCCTCTTCTAAGGTAAAGAAGAAACTGAGTGAGCTTAAGAGAGTGGATCATGACAGCATCTTAGATCAGCCATTTGAAAACAAATGAAGCGAATGCAGGTTACTTGGTGTGCATCAAGGACCAGAGGTTTTGAACCAGGATAGACTCACTAATGAGTGTACATCACAATTTTTACCCAATGTTTTCCCACTGGGAAATTCTGTGCTTGTGGCAGTCTTTTGCTGAGATTTAGCCTCACTGCTGTTTCTTGGGATCTAAGGGCATGTTATTTCAAGACTGCATGTCATGCCATTGATTTCCAGTAGCAGGAGATGAGCAAGATATAAAGATGGCTCTTTCCCCAGGGCAGGCAAAGCCTCCAGCTAGGCGTGCACGTTTCTGGCCCAGACACATCACCTGGATCCTTTAGAAGGTGGGATTCCTCTAAGAGGTCACTGGGAATCTGCAGGGTACTAAATGCATTGTCTTAGAGCTGGCAGGAGATGACAAAGGCTAAGTGATTTGGGTCACAAAGTAAGCTTTGTAGGTGTAAAAACCACTGTCTTTAAAATTTCAAATATAATGATGAGGCACATGATCAAAACCTTACACAGATTTTTCTCAGCATGCACATTTCTGAAGCATTTTAAATACATCTACATTAATCTCCTCTGAAAATAGACCAGGGCACACTGGAGCAGGTTTGATCGTCTGTGCTCAGACCCAGAGCCTGCTGGTGTGGGCACCTCTTCACCTTTCCCCCCACGCAGTCATTCCACCTTCCCTGTAGTCTAGTAGTATTTGTTTATACTACATAACAGATGACAAGAGAGTGCAACTGTGAGCCTTGCATTGCCTGTAGACTTGATTTGCACAGCCTTTTTTAATTAAAAACATTTTTTTCAGTCTGGCTGATTCTTAAAAATATAAATTTTGGGTTTCTTTGGAAAAATCAAGGACTTAGAAGGAGGAAGCCAGCATTCCCAAAGGCCAGCAGTTGGCCTGAGCTAACAGCAGCTGCTTCTCAAGAGGCGTGGGGACTTTGCCCTTTTTACTCACCCACTTTCCTGCCAGGCCCCTCTGGACATGTGAATTTGTGACCATCCTGCTACCCTTGTAGCAAGTAGAACTGCTACAGTGCTGAGCTGGCAATGTATGGCCAGGACTGATGAGAAGAAGACCACATTTCTCTCTGCCCAGGACCCAAGAGTGCATATCGGAGCCCTGGAGATAACAGCATAACTCCTCCCTCTGGAGTGAGTGCTTAGGCAGGGCTGCAGCAGTGGCAAGGACTCATTAGTGGCTACGAGGCAAGGGGACATAGGTGAGCAGGGACTGGAGTATGCTGTAGTATGATGCCCTTGGGCGCTCCTTCGTGGACACTCTGTGAGAGGAGGTCAACTGCCAGCTGGAAGACCAAAAGTAGTTGCAGCTACTATAGCTTGGTCATTTTCAGTAAGTGTTACTTTAACTTTTGTTTCTAATAGTATGGTGGATTATATATGTAAACAACCTTAACCATTGCTGAATAGGTAGAATTCTCTGATGCCAAAAACAAAATGAGAGTATGACTCCTTGGAGGCAAACAAGTACTAAAAGTAGCTTTCACTGAGAAAATAACTGCTGATTACCAACAACCTTGAGTTTTCATTTTGATGACTGGGCAATAACAATAGAAAATTTAGCTTAGGGGCTATAGGTGGGGAGTTTAACAGGAGATAACAGCATGAACTGAAACTCTAAAGGACCATTCAAAAAAAGGTAACAAGAAGAGTGGAAAAAATGGAACAAATAGAAAAGGGGCAAAATAAAGTAATAGAACTAAATAAAAATATAAGTACACAAAATTGATGTAAATTGACTGAAATGACCTTGCTGAAATGTATTGTCAAAAAAAGTACAAAACCATGGGCAGAGGGAGGGTGATTGGTGGGACTACACCTACGGTGCATCTTACAAGGGTACATGTGAAACTTAGTAAATGTAGAATATAAATGTCTTAACACAATAACTAAGAAAATGCCAGGAAGGCTATGTTAAAGAGTGCAATGAAAATATGTCAAATGGTCTATAAAACCAGTGTATGGTGCCCCATGATCACATTAATGTACACAGCTATGATTTAATAATAAAAAAAGAAAAAAAAAAGTACAAAACCTAGGTTCATGTATCAGAGAAACCCACACTATAAAGACAAAATGTTTGAAAGCAAAAGAATAAAGAAATGTAGCAAAGAAAATCAGTATATTTATATTAATACTAGGCAAATCAGACTTTAAAGCAAGGAGCATTGGTGGAGTAGGTCATTACTCTTGATAAAGACTGAATTCACCTGAAAAGTTTAAAACTTTGTATACCAATTAACATGGCTTCAAGACATACAAAAGAAAAATTGATAGCTCTTTAAACAAAAATTTACAAAACTTTTAGCAAAGATTTTTAAGAACTTACCTTAACATTTAGTAGATAAAATAGATAAAAACTGACAAGAATAAAAACTAGTTGAAGCGTATCATAATCCAGCTTCATCCAATGAACATACCTATACACCATTATGCTCAACAGTTTCAGAATGTACATTCTTGTGTACAGAATGTACACATGCATCATATACAAGAAATTGAGCCCATTAAGCCAAAAGAGCAAGCTGCAAGAAATTTGAAAGATTGAAATCACATAGAATATATTCACTGAAGACAATGGAATGATGCTAGAAATCAAGAATAGAAAACTAACCAGAAAATACTAATACACTCAGAAATAAAGAACAAAATCATTTATGAATCCAAGAAGAAATCATAGTGAAAATTAGAATACATTTAGAATTCAATGAAGATGGTGCATATTACAACCACAGCTTTACATCAATACATTATTAATATAAATGAGGAAAGAGAGTTACTGATTTAAGCATCCAACTTAAGGAGAAAGAAAAAGAACAGAGTAAATCCAAAGAAAATGGATGGGATGAAATATTAAATACAGAAACAGAACTGAATAAACAAGAGGACAAATATGCAAGCTGAATCTTTGAGAAGAATAGAAGAAAATGAACTAATTTCTGGCATGATGAGTAAAGAAAAACAAAGAATACACAAAAAGTAATCAAATGAAAAGGAATGGCTCTACATACAAATACTCCAAACATTAAAAATAGGAGATAATATAAAAAGTTAGAACACTAAGTTGAAATAGGTAAATTATTAATTAAAAAGCAATTTATTGGAACTGACTTAAGAAGAAATAGAAAATGTTATCTTTGGCCACAAAATGAGTTTCAGCAAATTCAGAAAACTTGTAATCAAACCATATATATTTTGAGGTTACAGGGAAATGAAACCAGAAATCAATTCTAAGAGAAATTCTCAAATATACACAAAGTCAAGGAAAGTAAACAACCTGCTAAATGATCCTTGGGTCAATGATGAAATTAAGATGGACATCAAAAGACTCTTCTAACAAGGACAAAGGGGACACAAGCTTTCAAGATCTATGGGATACAGTAAAAGCAGTGCTTGGGGGAAAGTTCATAGCCTTAAATGCTTACATCAAAAAGACAGATCACTAATTAAAAACCCAATATCACACCTCAAAGAACTAGAAAAAGAAAAACAAACCAAATCCAAAGGCATCAAAAAAAGAGAAATGATAAATCTCAGAGGAGAACTAAATGAAATGGAAACCAAAAAACAATACAAAGGATCAATAAAACAAAAAGTTGGTTTTTGAAAAGAAACAAAATCTACAAACTACTAGCCAGGTTAGCCAGAAACAGAAGAGAAAGTACTGTACTCAAATAAGCTCAATCAGAAATAAAAAAAGGAAACATTACAAATGATACCACAGAAATAAAAATATCATCTGAGCAATACTACGACAATTTCCATGTAACTAGGAAACTTACAAGAAATGGATAAATTCCTGGAAATGCATAGCCTCCCCAGGCTGAATCACAAAGAAATAGAAATGCTAACTCTTTCTAAGAAGATAATATCACCCTGACAACAAAGCCAGGAAGGGTCACAACCAAAAGAGAAAAACTATAGACCAATATCCTTATGAACATAGATGTGAAAATCCTCAATAAAATACTAGCAAACTGAATTAAACAGCAAAAAGATAATTCACCATGATCAAGTGGGTTTAATCTCAGGGATGCAAGGATGGTTCAAGAAAAAGAAGAACAAATCATCTCTGTTTGTCAACAATGAGATCTATCTAGAAAACCCTATAGATTCCACCAAAAGACTCCTAGGTTATGAAATCAATGTGCACAAATTGGTCCCATTTCTACATACTAGTAACAGTCAAGCTGAGAGTCAAATCTAGGAGTCATTACCATATAAGATAGCTACAAAGAAAATTATTAGGAACATATTTAACCAAGGAGGTTGAGAGATGTGTACAAGGAGAACTACAAAACAATGATGAAAGAAATCATAGGTGACACAAACAAATGGAAAACATCCTATACTCATGGATTGGTAGAATCAACATCATTTAAAATGTCTATACTGCCCAAAGTGATTTATAGATTCAATGCAATTTCTATCAAAATACTAACATCATATTTCATAGATCTAGAAAAAAATAATCCTAAGCTTCATTTAGAACCAAAAAAAAAAAAAAAAAAAAAAAAAAAGCCTGAATAGCCAAACCAATGTTAAGCAAAGAGAAAAAATCTAGATGAATAACATCTCCTGACTTCAAATTGAAATTCTCTTTTACTTTTATTTATAAATATTAGTTACATATTTTTTGATACTTAAAAAAATATAATAAGAAGTTAACTGATGACTCTATATTGAACCTCAGAGTCAAAGCATTCTATAATAGATATACTGTTATTTGATAATGTGAATGTTACTTTCTTTGCATTATTATTATATTGTCTGATTCCTTTTCTGAATGTATTTATGTTCGTTCATTCTTCATAAGGTTTTTGTATCTAGTCCTTATCTTAAACATTGTTATTGTTATTAAATTTTAAGTCTTTTTAATTTTGTGAAGGCAAAAAAATAGAAACCTAATTACCACATGTATATGTAAAAATAAAAATTAAAAAAAAGAATAATTCTCAGTATACACTAACTTTCTCAGATAACAACAACAATGAAAAGGATTATTTTATTTCTTGTTTCATAAGGGCAGCATAATGTTAATATCAAAATCATTAACACCACAAGAAAGGAAATTATACTCAAAAGCATAGATAGAAAAATCATAAAGGAAAATCAGAAAATTAAAATGAGCAATGCATAAAAAAGATAAAACATAAATAAGTAGGGCTTATCCTAGGGACTTAAGAGTGATTTAACCTAAAAATCCATTAATATGATTAGTCATATTAATATATTAAAGAAAAAGATTATATGATACATCCTGGGGATGCAGAAAAAGCAGGTAAAATTCAGTATCCCTAGTAAACTCTCCATGAAAACTGGTAAAAGAAAGGAACATTCTTGATCTGATAAAGGTTTTGTATAAAAACCCATTAAATATCATGTTTAGTGGTGGAATGTTAAAAGCATTTCCTTTAAGAGCAGAAGAACAATGAGTGCCTGCTTCGTCCACTTCTGTTTAGCATAATACAGGAAGCCAAGCCAATGAAATATAAAAGAAAAAGAAACAAAAAACTTAAATGGAATAAAAACAGAGTTTGTATTATTTACCGAAAATATGATTATTATGTAGAAAATCCAGGGGTAGTTATAGATAAATTACTTTAATTAATAAGAGAGTTTAGTAATTTTGCATGATATGATTATATCAATATATAAAAGTAATTTGCCTTTCTCTTCATTGGTAACTCTTAATTTTAAAATTGTGTTAAAAATACTACATTCAGGAGAACAAAATTGGAGGACTGACACTACCAACCTTCCAGTCTTACTATAAACTTACAGTAACCAAGACCTTGTGGTACTGGTGAAAGAATAGATGATGGATAGATTAATGGACTGTAGGAGAGCTCAGAAGTCAATATAGCCTAAGTAGATCTGCATAAATATAGGCTACTAGTTTTTGACAAAGGATCAAAGGCAATACAATGGAGCAAAAATAGTCTCTTCAAAAAATGGTGCTGAAACAACTAGACATCCATACACCAAAAAAGTGAGTCTAGACACAGACCCAATAATCTTTATAAAAATTAACTTAAAATGGATCACAGATCTAAGTGTAAAATGTAGAACTATAAAACTATTAAAAGATAACATAGGAGAAAATCTATATAGCTTTGGAATTGGTAATGACTTTTTAGGTACAAACACATTGTAATAGAATGACCAAAAATCTATTAATAGAACGCTGACAATCCATTAAAGAAATAATTGATAAGCTGGATTTCATTAAAATTAAAAATATCTGCTGTGTAAAAATATGGTCATGAGACTAAAAAGACAAGCCATGGCTGGGAGAAAATGTCTATAAAGATATATCTGATAAAGAGCTGTTACCCAAAAAATATAAAGAACTCTTAAAGCTCAATAATTAAAAACAATGGACTTAAAAAATGGGTCTCAGACCTTACTAGGCACCTCCCCAGAGAAAATATACAGATGACAAATTAGTGCATGAAAAGATGCTCCACATTCTATGCCATCAGGGAAATGCAGATTAAAACAATGATGTGGGTTTGTATCAGTAGCACATAACACTGAAGTTGGAACAAGACAGATAAGAGTAATTAACATGGCCCTTAAAATTTTTTTTTAAATTAGAAAAAGCAACAATGAGATACTGCTACATACCTATTGTAATAGAATGACCAAAATCTATTAATAGAACACTGACAACAACAAATGCTGGTAAGGATGTAGAACAATGGGAGCTCTCATTCACTGGTGGATAACCACTCTGGAAGACGGTTTGGTTGTTTCTTACAAAACCAAACATCTTCTTACCATATGATCCAACAAGTGCACTCCTTGTATTTACCCAAAGGAATTGAAAACTTATGTCCACGTAAAAACCTGCACGTGGATATTTATGGCAGCTTTATTCATAATTGCCAAAACTTGGAGGCAACCAAGGTGTTGTTCAGTTAGTGAATGGATAAACAAACTGGGGTGCATCCAGACAATGGAACATTATTAAGCACTAAAAAGAAATGAATAATCAAAGCCACGAAAAGACATAAAGGAAAGGTAAAGCATACTAAGGGAAAGAAGTCCATCTGAAAAGACTACTTACTGTATGTTTCCAGCTATACATGTGCATGACATTGTGGAAAAGGCAAAATTACAGAGGTGGCCAAACAGATCAGTGGGTACTAGGGTTAGAAGAGAGAGAGAGATGAATAGGTGAAGTGCGGGGAATTTTTAGGGCAGTAGGATACTATTAATGGTGGATACATGCCATTATACATGTGTCCAATGTACAACACCCAGAGTGAACCAAAATGTAAGCTACGGATTTTGGGTAGTAATGATGTATCAATGTAGGTTCATTGATTGTAACAAATACACCACTCCGGTGGGGAAGGTTGATGAGTGGAGCTACGCCTGTGTGAGGGCAGGGGTCATCAGGGGAAGTTCCATACCGGCCTCTCAATTTTGTTGTCAAGCCAAAACTGCTCTCAAAAATGAAGGCTACATTAAAAATGATTAACAAGCAGTGTTCACACAGCACGTGAGTTTGTGTAAAAATTTTAAAATACTATTATTCGAGAGTAAAAACGAAACATACAAAGTGCCTGATAATCACTCTAAGAAAATATTTACAAGTATGTTATGGAAAAAACTATAAAACCTAAACACTTTACATAAGCCTACATAAATGGATTTTTTCATGTTTCTGGATACAAAGATTCAACACTATAATGATGTATGTTCTCCCACCTTGATATATAGATTTCAAACAATTCCAATAAAAATTCTAATAGGATTTTTAAGAAACTTGACAAGCAAATTCTAAAATTAATAAGGAAGGGCAAAGGCCCAAGAACATCCAAACACTCCCAAAGAATTAAAATGTGTGTCTAGGGATGATGGGATGATGGAAGAGGCAATTTCTCTGTCAGAACTCAACATTCATTCAAAGATATGTAAGTATGGTATTAATGCAGGGACGGATAAAACAAAGCAGTGTAAGGATGTGTAAAGAATCCATTGCACTTATAGAAATTTTATTCCTTATAGACTTGTCATTGCAGATTGAGGGAGGAAGGAAGGAATATTCAGTGAAAGATTCTGTGACATGTGGTTATCCATATGGAAGAACTGAAACTGGATTTATGCTTTATAAAATATAGAGAAAGCAATTGTAGGTGATAAAGATTTAACTATGAAAAATAAAGCTATAAAACTTTTAGAAGAAGGTATAAGAGAAGATTTTTAAGACTATGTGCTGGGGAATTATTTTTCAAATAAGACATAGAAAATAGAATCTATAAAGGAAAAGGTTCAGTTAATTATACCAAAATTAAGATCTCTTCATCAAAGGCATCATAAAGAAAGTAAAACTACCAGCCATAAACTGGGGTAAGATATTCGTATCAGATGAAGAAGGTACGAGTACTTCTACAATCAATATGAAAAGAACTATTCAATGAAAGATGGGAAGAGATACACAAAGACATTTTTATTTAAGAGGGAACATCAAAGTCTAATAAACGTAAGATGAGGAAAATAATTTGTAATCAGGAAAGGTAAACTGAACCCGAAAGGTATGTCATTTTTCATGAACCAGAATGAGAACTTAAAAATTCAAAATACAAATCTTTGGAGGATGTGTAGTAAGGAAAACTCTTTTACACTGTTGGTACAAGCACAGCATTGTACAACTATCTAGGAAAATACTTTCGTGTTTTTCAGTTAAATTTATGCCCTCCTAGGTATCCAGTCCAGTCTAGAGAAAGTCTTGCGTGGGTACATCAGGAAAGATATATAAGACTGTATTAGCTACAAAAAGCTGGAAATAACCCAAATGTCCATTGACAAGAAAAAAATCTCCAGTGTCCTCAGGATGGGAAAATAGATAACTGTTATAGATTGTAGCATATTCATACAATGGAATACATTACAGCAGTGAAAATAAATGAACCACAGCTTCCTGCACCAACTTGGATAAACTCACATATATAAAGTATAAAAAGCAAACCACAGGGAAGAACATGTACAGTGAGATTCATTTTTGCAAAGTTAACAAAGCAGGAAAAGCTAAACAATCTAGGTGAGTGATCCACATATATGTAGTGACATTAGAAGAAATGCCAAATGCTTCTTTATTTAGGACAGTGGTTCTCTCTGGGGCTGATAATGTTTGGTTCTTAGCTTGGACTATGAGTTCCGGATGCTTGTATCATTGTTAGTATTTATGCCTATTGAATTTGTTAGAAATAGCCTTAAATGGTTTTATGTTTAATAAAAACAATACCTAAAATAGAATACTTCCGTAGTCACAGGCTAAGTTATATGGACCACAGAAGGAAGAGTGACCAATTCATAAGAGGCTGGTATCAGAGACTTTTGCTTTTCATTAAAAAGAGAGAGAGAGAAAGAGAGAGAGAAAGAGAAATGGGTATCTTTTTTGCATGTTGTTCAATCTAACAAAATGTTTAGGTCAGGCATGGTGGCTCCTGCCTATAAGGCTAGCACTCTGGGAGCCAAGGTGGGTGGACAGTTTGAGCTCAGGAGTTGAAGACCAGCCTCAGCAAGAGTGAGACCCCATATCTACTAAAAATAAAAAAAACTAGCTGGGTATTGTGGCAGATGCCCATAGTCCCAGCTGCTTGGGAGGCTGAGGTAGGAGGATCACTTGAGCCCAAGAGTTTGAAGTTGCTGTGAGCTATGATGCCGTGGCACTCTACCCAGGGTGACCCAGTAAGATTCTATCTCAATATAAAAATAAATGCTAAGGTCATTCTGAAGCCCATTGCAGGCAGACTTTTATGTCATGTGAGTTTCAGAAAGAAGGTAAACTATTTTGCAATTAAGCTTACGTGATGTTAAGTAGGCATACATAAATGTTATGCAGCTGTAAGATGATGAGCTCATAAAATGATGTTTTTATCATAAAAATTCATTTTATGGAAATAGGTACTATATTACACTTTTATGGTTTGAAAATATCTTACCATTTTAAGAGCAAATTTGAGCTCGTCAGATTTTCTTCTGACTTGACCCTCCTGTTTTTATTTACGCACTGAACTCCTATTCCTTCCCTTTAAGTACCTCTGTGTTTCTTACACTTGCTTCTTCACTGAGCTTCACCAGTATGTAATTTTTTTATGTTCATTATTTCTTGCCTGCATTTTCTCTTTAGTTTCAGTTTTTAATTAGATTATATTCCTAAGAGCTTTATACCAGAGATTTATTCATCACTTAGGAAAACTTTATCTCTCTTGATTTTATTACACTATTTCACAAACTAAAACCAGTCCCTTTTACAGATCCAGTAATATTTTCTAGTAATTTATATTTTTCCTTAAAAATATGAATGTCACTTGTGTTTCTGTTATGGTATCAGCCTTTTTTGAGTGACTGAAGAAAAACAGCCAAAAAAAAAAATCAGAGACAATTAAATATTTCTATTTATCATTTTCCTTATTTTCTTTTTTTACCAATTGTGTTTTGTCTATTCAACTTTTACTACATCAGGATTAATGTTGAAAAAGTATCTAGTAATTAAAATCAAAACTTGATATTCTGCATTTGTTTTTTTTTATAAAATGAATACAGTGGTACTTCCTTAGATATGGTCCAGGACCCCCAGTGGATGCCTGGAACCACAGGTAGTACTAACACAGTATGTACTATGTTTTTTCTTATACATACATAGCTATGATAATTTTTAATTTATAAATGCATGGAAAGGGGCCAACAACTAATAATAAAATAGAAGAATCAAAACAATATGCCAGTATCACTACTCTTGTATTTTAGATTGTTATTAAGTAGAAGAAGGGTGACTTGAACACAACTACAGTAACACCACGGCAGTTGATCTTACAATCCAGAGGGTACTAATGGATATGCTAGACAAAGAGATGATTCATGGGCTCAGCACAACGAGATTTCACCATGCTGCTCAGACCAGTGCAATTTAAAACTTGCAGATTATTTATTTCTGGAATTTTCCATTTAATACTTTTGGACTACAGTAGACCTTCGAAGGAGATTCACCTGGAGGGCTTTTTAAAATACAACCTGTTGCCCCCATCCTAGAGTTCCTGATTCAGTAGGTCTGGATGGGTTAGAGAACTTGTATTTTTATAGGTTCCCAGGGGTTGACAGTACCAGGGGCCATACTAGAAACTATTGCTCTGACTTAAATTTTGTAAGAAGGAGTAATCGTTTTATGTTATGGTACCTTTGTCTAGGAGTACTGTATATATCCAGCAGTGAGCCATGTAGAACCTTCTCTGTTTGGAACCCCCAGAGACCATCTCTGTAGTACACTGGGGGTCCTATCTTTTCTCACTGGGCTCTGGTCATTTCATTCATGGCCATCAAGCTGTGTTGATTTCATCCACATTGCAAAGATAATTTTACTTAACCACTTGTGAGCCAGCTTTAAAGTATGTTAAGGAAGTGTTCTTCTGATTTATAGGGAAGCTATAGAGCCAACAAACCATGTGGAGGCCTAGCCTACATCCACAGCCAGTCTGGGTGAGACGATGCCAGCCCTGGATCAGGGCATGGGCTGCCAGCCCCACGAGCCAGCCTTGCCTGGGCTTAAATTCCAACTTGGATATCTCCCACTTTTCAAAGGCTTGTGAGGGAAGCAAGAAACATAGACACAATTTGCATTTTTCCACCATTGTACTGTGGATAATTCCCTGACTTATGGATGAGAACCAGAGAAATGCAGACTAGGGGGTAGAAATAATAGATTTAGTAGTTGTCCAGGAACAATCAGTTAGTGAGGCTCAGCACAAGTATCTGAGGTTCCAGAACCCCCAAACCACAGCTTTTCTGTATTAACTTAGAAAGCAAGGAGGAAAGGTAAGAATAAAGTCTACATTTTAATTATAATAATACCTAACCTTTATTTTGGGCTTACTAGTTGCCATTTTATGGAGTAGGGGGGAGACCGTCTATTGTTCTATATTGCTACCAAGTTTTGTTTTGTAACTTTAAATACAGAATCAGTTACCTACCATCCATGAGTTGCCTCAAAGTAATTAGTAAACTATATGGGGAAGAGGGAGAGGGAGGGGAGGAAGGGGGGAGGATGGGCAGAGGGAGGGTGATTGGTGGGATTACACCTATGGTGCATTTTACAAGGGTACATGTAAAACTTAGTAAATGTAGAATATAAATGTCTTAACACAGTAATTAAGAAAATGCCAGGAAGGCTATGTTAACCAGTGTGATGAAAATATGTCAAATGGTCTATAAAACCAGTGTACGGTGCCCCATGATTGCACTAATATACACAGCTATGATTTAATTTAAAAAAAAAATACATGGTTGTGCAAATTAGTTTGAATTTACATCTTACAGAAATCTTAATGTCTTTATTTAGTCCTTTGTTATTTCCTTTGTTATTTGTGATGAAAATATGTCAAATGGTCTATAAAACCAGTATATGGTGCCCCATGATTGCATTAATGTACACAGCTATGATTTAATTAAAAAAAAAAATACATGGTTGTGCAAATTAGTTTGAATTTACATCTTACAGAAATCTTAATGTCTTTATTTAGTCCTTTGTTATTTCCTTTTGTAACTTTCCAGATGATTACATAAAGGGAAGAAAAAAGCACTGTTTATGAAGTATGAATCTCTTTAAAAGCTAAATGGAAAAATAGGAAGAAAGGAAGGCTTAATGCTTAATGAATACATTACGATTTTTTTTTTTTTGCAGTTTTTGGCTGGGGCTGGGTTTGAACCCGCCACCTCTGGCATATGGGGCTGGTGGCCTACCCCTTTGAGCCACAGGTGCCACCCTGCATTATAATTCTTTAAGGACAATTGCCATAGGGTTGAAAGTCTGTTTTTTTTTTTTTTTTTTTTAAACTGGACTGTATTGTTAACATACTCCTTGTGAACTAGGACTTGTTGTACTCATTTTTGTAATTCTGACATTTCATAAATGTATGAATAAATGAATTAATAAATATAAATGAATGAAAAAAAAATTAAAAATCCACCCTCAGCTTATACTCTAATTGGCAAAGTTCTACCTGTTATCATTCTTTTAAGGATAACCAGAATCCAAGAAATCTAATCTCCCTTTACACAAAAGGAATATTTCCAAGAAAACACAAAACCATTTGACTAGTAAACGTGGGAGAAAAATGTAAAACTAAAAATAAATTCTAAAATATTCATCCTCAATGAAAACAGAATCATGAAACCATAGAAAGAATTATGGAGCAATAATCTTTCCATTTTAAGCTATTTCTTAGATTTCTTTGCTCTGTTCATTTTCTTTAGTTTGCTCTTCAGAAAAATAACAGTCTACTGAGGCTTTTCAACGGGAAGCTCATAAGCGGAAAAATGAGAGAGATGATAATTCTTAAATAGCATTTGGCCAAACCTTTAAACAACCTGTGTCAGGTCTGTTTAATGCCACATGGGTTTTTCTTTCAGAACAGAGCAATTGTATAAAAAAAGAAACCCTTCTTACCCTCATCCTTCCATTCCTTATTGCTGGCCCATCTTCTGCCAACCTCAACACGTACAAATCCATTTTGTATTCCCTTCCTCCACGGATGCTGAATCCAAACCCTTTGGCTCCTTTCTCCATGTCCACAGTGAAATAATCAAAATCCTTTGGTAGAAAATGGAATACAGAATTGCTTAGTATTATAGACACTTCTGCAGCCAGTCTCTGTTCTCCTCGCTTGTAGTTGATATATTACAAATGACATGATGTAAGAAGTAATCTGACTTCGGGAATTATCAAAATGCAAGATAAAATTCCAAAGGCCTGGGCAGATCAGAACAAAGTTTACTTGGTCATCAAAAGAACTACTGTATGGCTTGTTTACTTAGGTACTCATCAGTTTACTTGACAAACATACAATTATGGCAGACATCTGAATGACATCACTTCCTTTGAGCTTTCTCATTCACTGCTGTTGAGCACTGGATATAAACATGTTACCAGGTGTGTGTGTGTGTCTGTATAAGTCACAGAGTTTGCTGATTAGAAAAGTAAAATTTAGTGAGGTCTGATTTTATGTTGGCTGCATAGATTATGAAATATCAAGGTGGAGTGCACAAAATCCATTTGTCTTTTACCTAAAATGCAATTATGTCCAAGATTTCTTGACCTTCAGTATTCTTAAAAATATTTAGGAATAAAGGTGATCTTTGATTCATAATGAAACAGAATGTAATCTGATAGAATTTAGAGTGGATTTAATTTATATCTTGGTATCTAGATACCAAGTGGTAAATATTTATTAGATACTAAGCTCTGGTCTAGACGCTTTCTATAAATGTTGAATCCTCACCATGGCCTGTAAGGAAGAGCCCCCAACCCCCTTCAGCAAACTGAAGCTGAGAGAGTTAAGAAAGTTGCCATGAGATGTATCCAACATCAACAAATAATCACAATCACCACTGGCTGCACAGACAGGGAGCTGGTGTTTGCTACAGAGCCTGCACTCTGGATTATGATGCCAGGTCTTATCTTTATGCACAGGGGATTGGCCTCTCATCACAGAGTGGGAGGTAGGGGCTATATAAACAATTATGGACCTAAAATACCTCCACTGCTGACATCTGTAAAATTTTCTGCATTAGCAGCACTGAGATAAGAGCATATTTAAAACCTTGACAAGGATATGCATAGGGAGCTCCTAGCTAATATTAGCAGGGATATGCTCATCCCACTAACCCACTATTATTTATATATTTATTTAATGTCCTGCTTTATTCTGAAATACATTTATTTATCCAGTGCATTTCTGAGGATGCAGGTGTTAGCCTGAGGATATCAAAAGCAGGAATAGAACTTGGCTCTCCTCCCTCTGCCTCCCCTCTGTTTCTTTCCTTGCACTTTAAGGGCCGGGCACAGGTACCTGGGGCTGCCTGTAGTCTGACAGTGGGTACTGCCTGGTGTCCGGGGAGTGCTGCCTGTAGTCCAGCAGGGGAGGCTGCCTGTAGTCCAAGGGTGGAGGCTGCTGGTAATCCCCGCCTGGTGGCTGCCTATAGTCCAGGGGGGGCTGCCTGTAGTCCGTGAATGGAGGCTGTCGGATGTCTGGTTTCACGTCTTGCCTTGCTTTTACTTCTGACCTGTAACTAAAGAAATGGAAACGGCATTTGCTTTGATATCTCAGCATTCTAAGGAGAGTGATCACATGACCTCCAGGCATGGTGCAGCCATAACAGCTTGTATGAGCCACTTTTCTTGGCAGTCCTGTGCGTGTTCAGGATTATGAAAGGGTTAAATGAGTATTATCTTAAAATCTTCAGCACATGCCACAGTATACTTTTCAACAAGGTATAAATGATGGTTCAACCAAAACCTTGTGGAAAAGGACATATGGATATCCCTCCTTGACTTTGGCTATTTAGAAACTGTATGACCACAGTAAATCTATTAAGCAGACACTTAACTATACATTCCAAACATCAGATATCAGTCTGTCTTAACACCAGTAAACTAACTGTCTCTCACATACACACAGTCCCTTCACAAATCATTCATTGCTTCATAAAAGCATTATTGAAGTGATCTTTAAATACTTTAAAAATATATAATTAAAATTATTTAATATGATAAGTTGGGTCTTTTTGAATATTTGACAGAGGTTAAAGAAATGGTAGTAAGGTATAAATTACCAACTTCAAACCAAGTGGAAAGTCATTGGATCATTGGTTGGATTAGCAAAACAGAGGGTACCACAAGAATGTATACATGTTTTTCCTTTCTTAAAATGTGTATGCCTTTTTTGGCATTCTCTGTATATTACCCAGAGGTTTAGCTATCAGCATTAGCATCAAATTCTATTGTGGTTATAAAGTGGAAGGGAAGGCAAGAATGTTCATGTCCAACATCTGTCTCTTGTTTATTACTAGATGTTGTTTACTAATAAAATAAACACAGAGATCAGAACTAGGAGGTTAGTATTATTTTGTGAATCCAAACTGCTCTCAGTTGAGGGGGGCTCCTATTTCCAAAAGGGAACTAAAGTAGCCAAATACCTGCCATTAAGGGATCATTAATAAGGTAAACTGAAAAATTATCACCATGGTAGACAAGCCACTTAATCCTGTTGTTCATTGCCTATTGCCATGGCAACAGTCTATAATGAGCTACCCAGGATGTAGGTAGAATGAAAAAATACTTTCTACACAATGACAGTTTTATCTAAAATTAATATGGAGGGTATGAAGAATTGCAAACATATTTAGGACCAAGGAAAAGCTCAAATGCATCAGGAAATAAGATTCAAAATCAGGGGAACTTTTACCTTGAAGACTAAATGGTCTTATGGTCTCACTGATGCTGATTAGTATTAAATATTCTAAAAAAGAACTCACCTGAACAATTGCCATTAGTGTAATCTAATATTTATTGAGGATACACTGAAAGCCCACAGCCAATAGATGTGTTTCTGTCGAGCTCTTGGCAGGGGGTTAGTAATGCAGTTATTTTCATCAACCCTTTGAGTAGGTCCCATTTGTCCCTTAGCCCTGCAGAGGGGAGACTTTCCTTTTGTGAGCTGCATAATTGAGGCTTTGCTTTATACCTCAGTTGTCCACTCACCTACTGAGAGAATGCATGCTGATAACAGAATTATTTAAACTATGCTTTAAATAAGATGCTGAACTATGCAAATACATGCATTAAACAAAAGGAATCAAACTGGGTGACACATGTCACGGGTGTTGGTTTCTTTCTAGAAATAGCCTGCTTGGTGGTTTATGCATCACACTGTTGTAAGCTATAGTGTAGTCACTTTATTTTCATGATCTGTACAGTACTGGTATGCAGTCTCCACTGTGTACTGTTTCCACCTGGAAGTGTCAGGAGATATGACAAGAGAAGGTGAAAGGTAAGAATCTCCTCAAAGGTGACATAAGCGACTAAAACCTGGAAGGTGTAATAGCTGTCATCCAGGCTATCAACCACTCAAACTACCTTGGACACCAGTGTCAGGTGTCAGGATTTTATGTTGAAGGTGCACAGGGAAGTCTTCTATAATAAGGGAAAAGTACTTAATTTTTTAATGAGTGTTGCTAACTTTTAAGTTAGCTTGGGCAAAAATTATGTTCCTTTAAATTTGAGAAACACTACTTTAAGGAAAACTCAGAATTATTAAAACAAAGCCAGGCTATGTAAAGTTCCTTTACTTATGAAAGAAGGTCATTAGAACCCCTCACAGTTATGAATTCCATTAGTTAAGAGATTTTTAAGATGAGAACGTAAGATCACTAATGGTAACATCTAGGTTTTTATGGTAAGAAAGGCTGCTTACAATGAGATTTCACATCATGTGGGCCCTTTAAGAAGCACTTCCCGTCTTGAGCATCTGTGGGTCAGAGTCTGGGGGAGAAATCACTCTCCAAGTCTCCTCCACTAACCTTGCTATTTGAAATTATAGGTCAAATATCAATTGTCCTTTCCGGGGAAGGTGAGCTCTGCTATTCATACTTAGTTTGGAAACTTATTACTTAACGGCTCTTTTGTTGTTTTCAACAAATGCTTCTCCTTGAATAGCATTTTACCTATGTTTATGTTAAAATTATTTTGTGTTTTCTGAGCATACATCAAAAGGATGTTAAAGGACGGACAAGTGGGTAGAAGTACACAGGGTGTCACAGGGGGCCAACCTGAGAGTAAATAAGATGGGATAAAACATCACTCATTCTAAGTCACAAATGGAAATTTGCCAGCAGATTGTCACTTTATTTTATCCCACTCTAACATGGGAACTGGCTCAAGTGGACATGTCGGTGGGCACTCCTTGTACGAGTGAAGAAACACATGGTGTGCACCTGCACTGTAAACTGTCTTGGAGACATCTCTAGTTTGACTTAGAAAAAGGCAAGAGTTTTCTCTCTGATTTCATGGCCAGCTTTAAATGCAACTAGGAAATGTTTCTGGTATCTGTAAGATTATTGAATCCCTTCATTCATATGCAAATGAGCAACCAGAATAATGAAAGTGTTAAGCCAGGAAGCCTGAGTGCCATTAAAGGGCCCTAGAATTGGAGTGGACGCTTGCTGGGCTGTGTTCATATGGCTGAAGCAAAATAGCTAACAGCCGCTGGGCAAATATGTTAGTGATTTACAAAAATCTGCATTGGGTCAACCTTCAATCCCAGAATTAAAAATATTTTTTTCTGTAGTCAAATATTCAGACTGTTGCTTCTGTGATAGGGGCCCACAGTTGAGCTAGTAGCAGGTGGGAGGGATAGGACAGTGGCCTTACCCAACTACTGTCCTCCCCACAGAACTATGACATGCCAGGGATGAGATGACCCACCCCACGGTAGAAGCAAGAATGCAGGGGAAAGGAGAAGATGGAGTGCGGCGAGAGGTTAAGTTATAGTGGCAAAGCAAAGCAAAGTGGAACGGTCTGGAGCACTGACGCCCTTCCCTGTGTGCTGGAAAGGAATCCCGAGGAAGGCCAGGGCAGTATGTCAAGAGATCCACCATGGTGAGAGTGAACACATCTGGGGCTGGACTAACACCCCAGGACCTGCTCTTCTTAAGGCTGGCAAATTTCTACCTGTGCGCATTTGCTTCATGGAGCATTTCTCTTTTCCCAGCATTTATTAAAAACACAAACAGCTGAAGGCAAAGCAGACACTTTTCTATGAAAGCAAAGGGGGAAATCAGCAGAATGGGGCTTTATAGAAATAGCACCTGTGGCACAGGGAAAATATTTGCATTGCAACAATGTGAATGATGAATCCAGAGGGTTCTGGGAATCGCAAACAGAGTCTCACTTCATCTTCACCAACGTGGGAGGCAGGAGACAGGAAGCAGATGTTCAGAAAACATGAGGGCCATGAAAAGACCAGGGAAGGTTTTGTGTTCAGAGATGTTTCCGTGAGTTGCTCTGTTCTTCTCCCACTGAAAGGAGAGAAAACTACACGGAGACATGTCTTCATCTTTTTCTTTAATGTCCCAACCAGAGCCAGGCTTCCTGTGACACACAAGTCAGGAAGAAGACAATGTGGTTTTTATGTGACATCCTCTTTCTGCAAGTCCAAAGCGCACCACTCGTATATTAGTTCTTGATGCCTGCCTGTAGCCTTGCGTGCGGAACGGGAGAACCTCATTAGATCCTGGGCAGAAGGATGCCAGTTATCACTCAGCCTAATCAGCAAAAATACTAATATTTCTTACCGCTATTTCTCCTTTGGCATTTTCCCCTCTCCATGCCACCATCATGGTTTGAACCAGGACCTTCGAGCTTCCGGGGACATCTGCAGCCACTTCTTAACTGCTTAACTTGCACTCAACCCTGCCAGCCTCCCTTCTGCTGTCTGCAGGGCAGACTGAGAGGCCTTCTTGAACAGCAAATCCAGGGATGTCACTCCTCAGCTTAAGATCACTCAATGACTCCCCACTACGTGTAAGATAAAGACCACAACTTTTGGCAGTGCTTCCAAGGCTGCACTGGGCTGGCCATGCTCCCTCCTGCCGGGGGCCCTCCTCTGTGTTCCTCAGCTAACTCCTGCTCATTGGCAATTGCCCGTCACATTTCTCCAGGAAAGGTTCTCTTCTTGTGAATGACAGTTGGCTGTCTTTATTAATAAAATCGTATCTAGAACACATCTGACTTTGAAATCACACAAACACGTAACACTTTCTACTTCGTGAGAGTCTCTCTCCCTGCCTGCGTCTTGAATTGTCCCCAAATGCATCCCCCTCCCCCACCTTACAGAATCATAAAAATCTGAGGAAACTTTACCTGTTTTCGGGTCCTTGTAGTTGAAGTGGTTGAGGAGGAGCTGGTTGGGCGACAGGGCTGTTGGGGGTGGCCGGGGTGGGCTGGGCCAGAGGACTCTGCTGGGCCACGGGGCTCTGCTGCTGTGCCATGGGGCTCTGCTTCTCGGAGCTGGGTGCTGAGGCCGGGCTGTTGAGCTCTGTGACGGGGAACCAGAGCCACAAATGCCGGCAAGTTAGCTTTGATCCTGGGCAAGAGGTGACCAGCGGTGGTAATGCTTTGCCTCCTCAGATGACTCAAGGCTTTGATTATCACCGTCTGTTAGGTTTTCAGATGGCAGGGTAAATTTATCAAGTTCCAATGCTACTCCTGGAATTAGTATTCTCTCATTAATTACCACTGCCGCACACATTATAAACAAAGTGTCTTGTCATTTTGTCAGAAGGAAAGATAACCAAAGAAACTCCTCTTGAAACTATGAAAAAGTAATTTAGAGGAATAAGTGCTAACAACATATTCCATTTTTCCTAGCATTCCTTGCTGGGGGAGCATGTTTTAGTTTATGGTTGAAATGAAGTTTGTTCGCAAGAAAATGGAACACAAAGCTGCTCTTCTAAAAAATAGCTTTGTGACTTTTTAAATTTTCAACAGAAATTGTCTCTATATGTTTAAATAAGGGCAGGACAGACACATTGCAGATGGGGAGACCTGAGAAGCAGTGAGATTTTCAGTGAGCAATCTTGCTTATAGGTAATTTCTACTGAACCATTTATACATCTTGTCCTTGCATAATAGGCTAAAAAATCATGGTCATTTTCTTTTCTCTCTGTTTCTCATTTTGGTTGGGTGAAAAAAGGGAGGTGATCTATTAGCATTCCCTTATAAACCTCTCTTCCCCTTTCCTTTCTCTTAGCCCATATCTTTTAATTTCTTCCCTGTTTATGTCAGGGTACCTCAATCTTAGTATTGTTCACAGTTTGGTCCAGGTAATTCTTTACTGGGGGGTTTCCTGTGCTTACAGGTGTCCTGGCCTCTATCCACAAGGGGCCAGTGCATACCTACCCTGCTTCTGCCAGGTAAATCCTAACTGGGGGAAGCACGCCAGTGGGAAAAAGTCAGGTGGCAGCTTAGCCACTTGGCGCCTGCATGTCAGATAATCCTAAAATGGAATTGGGGGCTGAGAGGAACAGAGGGTGTCAAGTTGAGCGAGCCTAGCAACCTCTGTGTGGGATACTGTGGCCCACCTGCCACTGAGCTCCAGGGACAGAATTCTTTAATATCATTAATGAGTCAGCAGCAATTAATAATGAACCACTGTATCCGGAAATGGGGAATTGACGCCTACAACTTTAAAGGATTTGGGGGGTGGTTTTGAGTTGTGATTTTTCACTACTCTTTAAGCCTCAGGGGGAGTCCTTGTATGGAAAAATTCAAAAGGAAGAATCCTCTGGAGATTAGTTGTTAACATAAATAAACTTTTTCCCAAATTCTTAGATTTATGATTCTATCATCTCTGTTGAATGAATTCTGGCTTAATATACCCCTGAGACCACAGGGAATGACTAAATAACCATGAGTCTCAAGATTCACACTCTTTGACTTGTAAGGACACACAGCTTGACCTATGAATGAAACTGATGGTCAGTAAACAGGATGTGGCCTGCAGCTGAGTTTGAGTTTCTGCAAAAGTGGAAAAAATAATTAACCTCTGTCACTCTGACACTACACTGATGACAGCCAGGTGGACTCCCTCACCCTGGCAGGCAGACCGAGAACAGCCCAGTGAGCGAGTGTGTGTGTCACCTGCCTCTCTGCCAGGCTGTTCAGGCACTCACCCTCCTGAGGAATAATACGAAGGGTGACACTGAGACCTGCGTCCTTGATGAGCTTCACGATGTCAGCGTGAGGCATGTTGATGATGGACTGGCCGTTCACCGCTAAGATCCGGTCTCCCACTTTTAGTTTTGCACAGCGATCTGCAGGACTCCCTTCAATGATGCGTCCGATTTTATGGGGCACAGCTGAAAAAAAAAAAAAAAAATCAAACAGAAATAGGTATTAGGACACGACCAGGGTGTTGCATCTTTCAGTTTCAGCACCATGGGGAAACAATGTGATGTCAGAATTCCTTCCTTAGTGAGAATATTCACCTTCTGAAATCACTATCATTTCTATCCAAGGGGATCCTGTGGACACTATTGAAACCAGAGTTTCTAAATTGAAGTGAAAGGTCAATTCTAAACACATAGGCCAAGGGTTCTCAAACCTTGGGGTGTGTTATAATTGACTTAGCATTAATAATATAGCTATCTGGGTCCCACTCAGAACTGCCTGATTCAGGATGTCCAGGCAGGAGGTGACGACCATGGATCTTATAGGAAGATTCCAATACATACAAGTGTTGAGAACCATAGACACAGAACTTTGTGCTCAAATAGCTCATGCTCTAGATACAATCATACACAGTTTCAGAAAGATGCAATAAATGCCAGGAACTTACTTTCTACCCTTTTCTATTTTTACACAGAGGATGACACAGGGAAGCAAAACATGTGTCGATGTGGATAGTATATTAGCTTTAGTTTAGAGGTAGATGTGTAACTCTTCTTTCTGATGTACTCTATTACATGGCGCTGAGATCTTGCTAATGTCAGATACATAATGCCTTTAAACAAACCTAAAATACCAGTGATGATAAGATACACCTCGATTTTATGTACCACAAGACAGAAAAATAAAAAGAAACTTTACCAATTAAAGAAAGGGACTCCACTCACTATGAGATGCTCTTCAATTGTCAAGATAGTAACATGTAAGAAAACGTTGATGAAGTATGTTTTATGTCTCTTTAAAAGAATGAGGATTTATTTTCTTTTTATGAATTATTTATATGTGTGGGGAGAGCCAGATACATGGGAATATGGGTTTTCTTAGCAGGTTGACTTCTAGGCAGTGTAAATGTTTGAGTACCTGCCAAGATAACTCTTTCTGGGATCAAACATGAATAGTACACAGCCTCTGTGAGTTCCTCAAGGAGCTCACAATCTACAAACCTGTCTCCCTTCCTTTCTCCCTTCAGGACAGTGAGTCCCAGCCAGAAAATCACCTGTCCATGGTTCTGTTTAGTTGTTCTCCCTCTGGAATCAAGTACTGATTTAATCTGCACACACAGGCAAAGACACAAGCCATTATTCATCATGCTTCAGGGAGGTCTATTCCTCAAACTCTCAATCTTGCACATGTATTACTGTGAAAAGGCAGAACATTAGCTAATAACTGTGGTAAGGAAGGACAATTAATGAGTTAATGAACCAGTATCTTATTCATTCTTCTATTGTGAAAGGTTACACACAGCCCATGGAAGTATTGTCTGAGCCCCTGAAGTGAAATATATCATGTTGGAAGCTCAGACAAACATATTTTTATTTACCGTGAGTGCTAATAGCTTTAATTAAGAGCCCCTTACCTAGAGCATACTAATGATCACCTTAGAGCCTTTATAGTTCTCAAATAGGAATGTAGAAAGAACTCGTTAATTTACTGATTTAAAAAAAATGATGTAGGGTATTGCAAGGTATTTGGTCTTCAACCATAATCAGGGTGAACTTTTGTTATTGCTTCCTTTCACATTCAACAGGGTCTTGGAATTGGCCATGAATCATCTGGCTTCCTTGGGCATGAGGTGTATATTGTCATCTATCTTGTGACCTTTGAAAAGTTACCTGAGTTTGTTTTTCAACAATAAAACTGGGATACGAATATGATTGACTTCACAGAGTGGTTCTGAGGATGAAATGAGTTATCACATGCAAAGTGGCTAGAACAGTGCCGGGCATGTAAGAATGGATACGAATGCCTTAACTGTTATTCCCTTTACTATTAATACTATTATCTTTTAAATATTTCTGATCTGACTGTGTGTAGGCTTGTATGTAGGTGTCAACTAGGTTACTTTCCACATGGAATAGCCCTGTAATACTGCTGAAACTGAAGAAATACTTTGCTTACTACGGATCATACTGAGGAACACTCCTTCACTAAGAACACAGGAAAACAGCTTCATTTAGGAAAGAGAGATACGTCTTTGTAGAAAAACACCAACTTATAGCTAAATTTATTATTCAGGAGAAGACAGCATAATATACACCTCTTAATTATTCATTATCCATATTGATCCTTTCACACATAAACACATACACTTACTTTCATAGTTAATGAAAGTTACTGATAATTTATTTTCTTACGAGTACTAACGAGTCAAGCACTGTGCTAAGTGATTTGCAGTAGAACCTTCATAGCTGACCACCTTCTTAAGTTGACCTAATTTTCACGACTGCCGTGCACCGTGTGTACGTATCAGTACAGCAGGCCTCGTTCATGTTGACCATCTGCATATGTCAACCAGTTTGTTACAGTCCCTTGGGTGGTCAGCTTGCTGAGGTTCTGCTATATGTCTATTTATATAAAATTAAGTCTATTTAACAAGGATGTACGATCCTTAAATCCTGCTCTCTTTACAAGTTTGCAGTACAGGCAGTCACCAACTTGCAAACATCTGACTGAAATGACTCACATTTACAAACAGAGGCTGTTAGAGGTCAGGGGTAAATGTACCTGTTCCAACTTACATCAAATTCAACTTCAGAACAAACCAACAAACCTATCTTTTTGGTAACCCAGAGAATGCCTATTGAGGAAACTGAGGCACAAAGTTGTTATTACTTTGTCCAAGCTCACAGAGACCAGACTGCTCAGAACCTTTCAGGCACCATAACCGTTGCTCTTAGTGATGGCATCAACCACATGGCATCTTGTGACTTCCCTGGCTCTGACCTCTGATCTGTTACTGGCTTTGTGAGCACCTGGGGCTCTTCTTTGGTGAGTGCAGCCTGCCTCTAAGCCAAGAATCAGACACAAACTCTGCGCAGGTGGTCGGGATGGAGGGGGAGTGGGAGTCAGGAACTTGCTTAAAGCAGGTCTTCCCTGCAGCTGTCTTTCGACAGGCAAGTTGCGAGGAGAGGAGGGAGGGGAGAGGAAAATGGGACAGCTCTTTAGACTCGCCCCAGTTAGGACTCCACAGTGCAGTGTCATTCCTATGTTTGAAGTAATTTCTTTAGATATTAGAGACACTGACATTTGAAAAGAAATTCAAAAATGTGCCTCAGAACACATACAAATGGTATTTAAAGGATTTGCTGTTTTGACTTATTTATGTTTCGGCTTTTCTCTGTTACTGTGGATCATTTAGAATTTACTAGGCATTAAAAAAAAAAAAAAAAAAAAAAAAAAAAAGAATTTACTAGGCATAAAACCCAAAAGTCTCAGACACAGATTTTTCACACACACACATGCACACACACTTTTGTGTGCTCAACATCAATACTAAGCTACTATTTGTTATTTTTCAGGCACTGTGCTAGGAACTTAATATACCCACAGTGACAGTGGGAGATTACTGTAAAAGAGTGTAGCAATGAAGTTAATTTCACAGTTGAGAAAACAAGCAATTGTCAAAGCCAGGATTCAAATCCTAGCCTATAGCTTCAAACCTGGGCATTCCTACCTTCTCTATTGATATGTGAGAGGCTGAAAGCAAGTTGAATTATAAGAAGCAAGAGTGAGACTTAGTTTAGAAAAGCTTGCTGCTTGAGATTTTAAGATAGGAGTTTCACTGTAAACAGAATTATTTGCGTATGGTGATAACTTTTAGTTTTCAGGCCATCCTCACTATCAGGGTAGTGAGGATGAAAAGTAAAATAAGAGAATAAAAATCAAAATAAAAGAATGAAAAGTTAAAATAAATTCTATGGTTGTCACACAGAATGACCGAGTGGCTTACCTAAAATATGAGTGAGCACACGACTTAAAAACGTACGTGCAGGTAAGTGGAAGTAGCTGACGTGGTTTTATTTCAAATGTTTTTTTATTAGTCTTTGCTTTAATAAAAGCAGTACTTGAAACTCTTGGCAGCAGAAAGCTGCCTCACTTTTCCTTTACATGCATTTCTCTTACGTATGTAAGTACACTGAATGTTGATGTACAACAAAGTTTGAACAAAGGGTGTGTTCAGAGAGGATTCTTTCTGCAAACAAATGCAGTTCCATTTGCTTGGTGTAAGGTCCACAGAGCTTATGACCTAAGTGCTTTCTGTGCAATGCTAATGGAATTACAGAGCAAGGAAGAGGCCCTGACCTTGGTTTCTATTATTGGGCTGAATGGTACTCATTAATTCTCTGAGAATTGATGACTAAGGTAACTGCCAGAGTGCAGTCCATTTAGACAGCATGCCTTGCAGACATCACCTGTCAGGCAGCAACATAAAACAAGTCTTTGGCTTAGCCTTCTTGACACAGTATGCTCAGGATACACGGATATTTGGAAAAAGTTGCAATATGTCATTTGGCTTTGGACACACTGACATTTGGGAAGGAGATAATGTGTCACTAGTCAGAAATTTCCTTTTAATTGAAAAAAGCACATAAATTAAGGAAAAAGAAACCCATCTTTTCTATTTATTCTTTTTGGGATAAAATTACCAGAGTACATATGTATTTGTGTGTAACATGTTTAATATTTTCCTATAGATGAATTGACCCTTTTGGCACTCTTGGTTAGGAGTAATGCTGAGTTCTAAAGGCCTGGGATCTTGGGGTCTCTAGCCCTACCCCTATAGGAAGGAATGATCCTCCCTTTTTTCTGTTGGGTTCTCTGCTAGGACTTTTGCTTGGTCTACTCAGGCTCCCCCATTCATTGGTTAAAGAGGACTTGACCTCTTTGTTGAGTTTTACCTTGGGTCAGTCCCCATAAGATAGCATAGTTACCCGTGTATCTTTTCTTGATTTGGCAATGAATTGTTCCTAAAATATTTTGTGATAGGTTCTTCCTGAAATCCTAAGGGAAGGGGCTATTAGAACCCACCCTCTTCTTTCATTCTTTTTATGTCATTTATGTATAGTTAATCTCAGAGAAAGAAAAGCTTGTAACTTATGTTTACATTTAATTATCTCCTTGTGAATAGATCCCAGAAAGTGAGGCTATAGGTCTATGGGGGAGAGCATTAGAAAGGGAAAGTGGATTCTGCACCAGTCATGGCAAACTTACAAGAAAAAAGTTTCTGAAATGACTGTGATGAAAATAAATACTTCAAAGGCAATCAATAGCATAAACTCTCATTAGCACACTTTTCCATGAATATGTGAAGGTTAAACATGTCATTAGCTTAGAGGCAAGGGAAATTAGTTAGGGTTTCAAATCTCTGACCTAATGTGAAAAGAAATTTTTTTTTAATTGGATGATTCCAGTTGTTTTTCTTAAAATAATCTGTGAAAATTAGTTACTGTCTACTTTTAAAATTGTGGGGATAGGGCAGCAGGATTAATTACTCCTTAAATCAGCACATTTCTGAATAGGATCTTTTTAGTAACAGGCACTGTACTAGACCCAGTGGGGAAGCAACAATAATGAACAACACACAGTACTTTCCCTCAAACCCAGTCTGGTTGGAGAAAGCAGGGATAAACATACAGAAATAGTATAAACAAAACCCAATGGCAAACACATAGGAAAGATAACATGCGACAGGAGTAGAGAGGAGAGGTGAATTACTGTGTGCAGGTGTGGACTCTGAGTGGTGAGTAAAAGGAAGGTCATTCTGGGGAGGAAGGGACATTACTGTCCCTAGGTAAGTGGTAGCTCCTTTGGGAAAAAACTTACAGTGAAAGAGAGGGGTCTATCCAAGCCAGGGGGAGAAGCCAGGAGAGATGGTTTGCAGGCCGAGTCCCTCCTGTGCTCACTGTTTTCCTGAGACCCCTGATTTTGTGCCTTTAGCTCAGCTCCCAGGGACAGAGACTGAACACAGAGGGACCATGAAGGACTGTCACAAAGTGTCCCTATCTCTTTAATATATAGCGAAAACTCCTAATCTGTTTTTCTGCTTTTTTAGAAACCTGAGACTAGTCTTAGTCTTATTTTCCATCTTTCCTTCTTAGAAGTACTGGCTTAGTATGTTTTATTGTGATAAAGCCATTCAGATAGATGCTGTTCCTTCCTGGAGTGTGACACAGTGTCCTTCAAAAGAGTTTTTCTTTGTCATCAGGGGAGGTGAGGTGGGAAAAACATGTGTTTTGTATTTAAAATTTCTTTGTGGTAAAATTAAGAAAAAGCAGACGGCATGACTTGTTTTCTTCTAGAAGTCTGTGAAATTTAGCTTTCCAAAGATGAAAACGTCTTCCCTGAAATTCATAGCCAACTGATTTGCAAAACCCAAACTGAACAGCTGGTGTTTTAAGGACTGCATATTTAAAAAGTGCATTTTACCCCCACCCCCAGCACCCATGAGTCATTCTCTGTGGTTGAACAGTTTAGTTATCCTGCAGTTGGTAACAAGCAGATGGTCAGACAGGAGAATGGGAAAGGGGGCCCATCACCGGCAATTTGGGAACCCAACTGAACTCATGTTTCCAAGGGTGGAAATAGAAAGTATTCACTATATGGCTGGAGAGAAATAACACCCAGCAGTCATATATTACCGTTTGTGCTTTTATTTTACACCAATTGTTAAAAATTCTCATAGCTAAGTACCGAGAGTGAATTGGTAATTAAAAGAAATCTCATGGTGTTAGGAATTGTAATTAGCTATAACTTGACTGTTCTATCCTGGAACATGAGGCTGGGTTAAAATGGTTTTATCGTTTTCAAATATTTGATGGGTGGGCCTGGAGACACAGGGCTGGCTTCCTGTGACCTGTGTAGTCATACGGGTCCCAGTCCTCAAAAGGGATTGGGATTTGGGTTAATGGTCTATTGACTATTTTGACATGCTTAATGATTTTTGAGCAAGGACCCCAGATTATCATTTTGCACCGTGCCCTGCACATTATGTAGTTTATTCTTTATAGATCTGTCTGTGATGTATTTCTTCCTCTCATTACTCCATTGTTTTTAGTGTCTGCAATTAAAGATGTAAATATGAATATGTTATAGCTACCAAGAAAATTCACCAGAAACGTGGGTGGTAGAAAAAAAGCAAAAACAATCCTTTTCTTTCTTTTTTTAGAGATGAGGTCTTGCTCTTCCTCAGGCTGGTCTTGAACTCCAGAGCTCAAGTAGTCCACCCACCTTGGCCTCCCAGAGTACTAGGATTACAGGCATGAGCTAGCAGGCCCGGACCCCGAGCCTTTGTTCTTTGGCTACATCTCCCACTCCTAGGCACAAAACTGGAAAAGGTTATCCATAGAATTTCTGTTAAGTATATTCTTTTTTTAAAATTTCAGGTTAATATGAGGGCACAGATGATTAGGTTACATTGTTTGTGTTTGTTAGGTAGAGTCCAAGTTGTAGTTGAGCCCCTTACCCAGGAGGTGTGCCATTTACCCTACAGTAAGTATATTCTTAAATACCCTTGATCCTTCATGTATAGATTCAAGAGGCCTAAAAATTACCCTTTTTTATTCCATCAGGAAAATTATCCCTATGTAATATGTCATTCATTATCAGGTCATCTGCAAAGCAAATATTCTTTTATAACTCTAAGTAGACATTAATTTCCATCGAAGTGTTTGTATACTCTTTTGATATGATTTTTGCCTTCCTAATATGACAAAATGTCAGGCATTAGAATGGCAAGAACCAAAGATACTTCAGAATAGTCATGATCCTCAAATCTGTAGATGTACGGGGTATAGAGAGCTGGACAGAAAGAAGGAAAAATAGTTGCATTTGTAGATCAGCCTTTTTCTTCTGTAACAAAGTCACTTTTCCACTTTCTAAATAGTTGGAACATCCTTTTTGACATGTTTTAGTCTGAAAGTCATAATAAAAAATCTGGTGTCATTAAGCCAAATATCAAACTTTTTCAGCATTTTTTATTATTTTTTTTTCCTAAGACAAGAATACATATTTCTATCACTCAGTTAAACCAGTAACCCAGGACTTTCCAGTTAAGGGGTGGAAGATAAAATTGGAATTCTGTGTTGTTCAACTTGATTAATTTTAGTGAGTAAAACTGTACAGCTTTTAGCCAGCTTTGCTTACAAATAACCAACCAGCAACCTGATTCAGGAATAATAGAAAAGAATTTAAAGAGTTATTGATATTAAAAGATGCTAAAGAGTTTCTTCCCTGCAGAGCAGAGAAACAAGCTATTTTACCTTTTTAGAAAATAACTGCAGGTTTGAGGTGTGGTATTATACTCTCATCCCAAACATGCAGATCTACCTCTCAAAGGGCCACTTGCTCAATTTTATGATGACACATTTTCTGAATCAGTGGTTCCTGAGGTTTATCAAATTATTGCCAGAAAAAAGTAGATTATTCTACAAAATGAGAAAATTGTATAAAAGTTTCAAAATTTACATCATGATATAAAGGAACAAAGCAAACAGAATCTTCTAGTGACTGGAAACTTCTTACAATTAAAGAAACTTAATTGAAGTAATATATGTACAAATTTAAAAAGTTAAACACAACCAAACACTTACAATGAAAAATCCTACTCCCTTCACCTAACCTTCCCTCAATCTCTTCAGTTCTGTGACACAGAGGCAAATATTTAAAATTTCTTTTTTTTAAATTTTACTGTAACATTTTCTTTCTTTTTTTATTAAGTCTTTTGTACATAGATCATAAATACAATTCTGCGGTTTTCAATGTGTTGATTCTTTGTACAAATTGGAAATATTTAAAAATCTTTCAGCAGTTTCTTTGCCATATTTCTAATAATATTCTTAATATGGCTTTTTCTCATTTTATCAACGTCAGTCTCTGTCTATTCACTTTCTATTATGACAGAGGATTTAGCACCGTTTACCCTGCATCTCACCTCCTTTCCAAATAGTTTATCCCTATTTCTAAATCAGTTGTCATGTTTTATGTTTCTACCACTTAAATCTTTTTCAGTGAGGTGTTTGTGATTTAATTTCTTTCTTTGTAATTTCCTTTTCCCTCCCACTTTGAATCAAGGTTTCCAGTTGTGTCTCCCCCACTCCTAACCCCACTTTCCCATCATGATTTTATCTAAACCTAACTACCTCCTCCCAAGGCCCCATCTCCAAACTATCACTTTGGGAGTCAGGGCATTAGTATATGGGGTTTAAAGAGATATATAAACATTCAGTTCATAGTAAATATCTTCTCATATCTTTCTATAGATATTAATGAGAAGTTTTCAAAGCCTTCTTTCAATTCCCTAGATGATCTCCATTTTTTCTAGTTTTCTTTCCTTTCTTTCTTATTTGCTTGTCTTTCTATTTTAAGAATAAAAATTTCACACCTGGCGGTCATGATTGCTGTGTTCCATTCTGTTCCAAGTTTTAAGAATTCTGAGCCTCTCTGAGTTTCCAAAGAAATGAGTGGGTCTGTGTTAGGCATATCTCCATTTAGTTTCCTATACCTTGCTGAATGAGTTGCTACTTTTTGGTCTTTAAAAAATCTTGCACACTCCTGCCCACTCCTTTTCTCATTCATTTACTATGACTGTTTGGGGGTCTAAAAAAATGAGAGGAGACAATCATGTTATCATTTTACCACCACCAATTAGAGATGGAAAATATCTTTTGCAAATTTAAATTGGTTTACACCAATATTTTGGTGTTCCAGTTAGAGATTTGAAATCTATTTGGAAAAATATTGTCAAGTATTTTATATACTCAAACTTTAAAAGTCCCGTCATTTCCCATAGCCTTGTAAGACAAAAATATAAAAGACAATTGATTCTTTTCAAGTGTTCAGAAAATGTCATAAAATTATATTTCATCACCCCTGGGTTTTGGGTTAAAAATGTTCAATAAAACAACACTTCCTTTCTGTCCTCTCTATCTCTTGACTGCCTTTTGAAGCACATGAGATTTCATACCAATCAATGTACGTGGCTTTGAGTAATTTCTCAGCAGGCTCAATAGAAATGGTTGATAGTTACAAGCAGGTGTTGTTGACAAGTCATGTTTCTCATTTTTACAGATGCAGTGTATTTTATCTCTGCCATCTCCTTTTTCTTTTTATAGCTTCTGAAATTGTGTTTTGTAAAAAGTCACTTGGCTATCTTCACACAGTTTCCCTGTTACAATAGGTAAATGTCAAAAGCAATCAAATGCAATATCAGATTTCCATTGTATTCCCTTAAGCCCTCTGGCAGATAATAACTTCTTGCAATATTTTCTTAATATAAATGGAAACAGATACCCAGGCAAATGATCCCTCCTGAGCCAGCTGTCCTTTTCGATATGTTATCCAGAAGATTACATGAATATTTATTGGTTCTTCAGTTTCACACATAAGCCCAAGTTCTACTAACAGGGTAGGAAGTGTGTTTTAACTTGAAAAGATGCAATTTTGCATGACTGGATAAAATTAAATATGAAAAGATCCCAAAGCAAAATGTTCAGGAGCTAGAAGATCTTGATTAGATATTAACTTTGTAAATAATTTGCTGCGGGACGTCTGAATGGTGAAATAAACTATGTCAGTTTCCTCACTTGAAAAGTGAGAGCATCGCCACACCTGCTCTTTCTTTCTGTTCCTTGTCTTTCTTGCCTAAGTATAGCACGTTTTAACTTCATTTGGATTTCTGACTATATGTTTTTTTCTCTCATGACTTGTACATGTCTCATGACATGTATTATATAACTATATGTGTTCTTACTTTTACTAAGCAAATATGCTTCCATAATAATTATACCTGAGACTATCATCATAAAATCACTTATTACTCTAACATGAGAAATGAATGAAAAATGAGAAAAGAAGGACTGCAGAACCTCAAAATATGTTTTGTTGTTCATGAAGTGACATGTCAATTATACTGAAGAAAGAGACTAAATGCAAAACAAACAAACAAACAAAACCAACCCCAAACAAAAAAAAGCAAACCTCACCAAAGAAGATATATGGATGGCTGAAAGCACAGTTTGCAACATCATTAGTCTTTAGGGAAAGTATACAAATTAAAGCCAAAATGAGATATCACTATGTACCTATTGGAAAGGCTAAAATTAAGAAAACAAGCACAAAGTCGAAAAATAACAAGTACTCCCACACGTAGGAAGCATCTGGAGCCTTCATATGTGGAAATACAAAATGGCACAGTGACTTTGGAAATCGGAACTAGCAATCCCACTTCTAGATATTTACTGAGTGAAATAAACCCATTTCCACCCAAACCCTTTATGACAAGGTTTATTAACAGCTTTAGTTGTAATTACTCAAACCAGGAAACAACCCAACTGCCCTCAGCTGGGAATGGGCTCTCTAACTGTGGTGCATCCAGACAGTAGAATACTCTTCAATAATTAAAAAGGGACCAAATACTGACATGTGAAACAACAGGGAAGAATCCACATGTAAAATACATCATGCTAACTGATTAGAGATGAAAGGAGGTTAAAAGGGCTACAGAGAGGCGGGAGAGAATTATAGCCTTCTAGACAAGAAAGTTGGAAAGGGTCCTGAAGAAAAAAAGGAAATTTGGGTGGTGAATGAGTATGTGCTGCTCCTGTAAAATATCACTGCTAGCCTGTGACCTATGTCACAGCTCACAACTGATCCCCTCATGAAACAAAGATAAGGATCCCCCACACAGAATAACTGCATAGCACACATGCCAAAAACATCACGAGACTAATAGGCAGCACCATATCATCACTAGTAAAGTAACAGTAATAGATACAGAGTAAAGAAAATTGGATTTATGTGACAACTGAGGTAATCCACAACCAATTCTGAAAGCCTACGGGGAGCCAATGGGAATTCTTACAGACGGATGCAGGAATTGGGATGGAGGAACTTACACTGGTTTGCTGCCTTTGCATGGCATCTCCTCCCACTTGCCAGGAGGACCCATTTCTACTTTCCTAGAAAAGCCTAGGCGTATCTCTGCTTTACTTTAAATAAAAACTGTACTTCTTTTTCAGCTATTTTGGGGGCCCACCTGCCTTATTTTCTACTCCTCCAGTGTCTCTCTCTCTTTGAGTCAGCCAAACTTGCTAGTTTTGCTGGGTGAACCAAACCAGGACCAGTGCACAGCTCAGAGGTTCTCACCTCTAACACTACGTAAATCTATAAATGTAATTCAACACATAAACAAACGTAAAATACTTATTTGACATTGAAATTATTCCAAACACTAAAATTATAAAGTGTTTACAGAGAACTTAAAGAAACATAAAATAACTTATAAATTGTTTCATATCCTAGAGAAAAAAAAAAAAGAAATAAATGAATGGGAAAAGTCAAGGATTTCTTCTATTTAAAAAAACAACAACAAGTGAATAGACAGTACCTAAGGTTTAAATCATATAAAGCTGTTATCAATTCTTGTTAAAATGTATTTTTTAGCACATATGTGTAATTCCCCACAATGAGACATTTTATGTGTAAGAATACGTCTCATATTTCATAAGGGGTATTAAATGTGTATGTTTAATAAAAAGAAATATAAACTTTGGAGTAAAGTTGTAGGAATTCTCTACTGAGATTCAGTGAAGGGCTTTTTCATGGATACCTGAAATTTATGGGGTAAGAAATACATTGAATTAAATTTTTCAAAGTCGAGATTTTACGCACAATTTGCAAACTGACTTTTGTGACGTACTACATTTTGACAGTTCCCTCTCTATGATGGCAAATATATTTACATTGTAAATTATTGCTTGTAGTTTTCAAGTTAATTTTTAATTAAAATAGTGACTGTGTACTTTAATGGGATATAATGATGATTTGATATACAATGTGAAATACTTACATCAAACTGAAGTGCTCAATGATCTCTTAGCGTCATGGTGTGACTATTTATTTTATATTCTATGGCATGTTTAATTTTCCATCTTCTTTTGAAAAAACTTTATAGGTGTGGAAAATAAAAACATAATTTATTGCACCACATTTAGCATTTATTGAATACCTTGACTTTATGAGATATGAACACGTTGTCTATAACCCAGTTAGATATACTTAAGGAGAATAATTTATTGTAAATCTACTAAAATTTTAGTTTCATAGAAATATTTGATCCACATGGCATCCGATGAAAACTTTATTATTTTCAGATCTATTTTGCAATTTTGTGCAGCTAAGATGATTAGGTTATAATTATGCCGTGATAGTCCCATGAATATCTTTAGAATTGCTGTAGTCCAAAAAAAATGATTATCAAGGAAGGTGGCTTGGTGCTTATTAAAACATAAAATGCAGAATCCAGAAGAAAGTTCTGAGTCTACTGGTACTTGGCCCACTAGGAATAAAATACACTGCAGATTTATGGAGGCGTCCTTACATGAACCTCCTTGGGTTCCTCAGATTGCCAATGCTTTGAGGGAATTGATATAAATTTAAGCTACAGAAAATGGGCATAAATATTAATGACCAACTGACATTCATTGAGTTGTAAATAGAGACATAGATTCATTGAAAAGAAGAGATGTGTCCTTAATATCGGCTACTCAGATGATGCATTTGGGGATTAAACATTATGTTTGAAGAAGGAATTTCTATTGTCAAGAAATAATAAAACATCAGCAATTTACCATACTTGTGTTATGCCTTGATATATACTCTTGCCAAATAGAATAAGAAGTTCACCATACCTGAGTGTGTTTAAATAAAATAATAATGTATAAATCAATTTAGCCATATAGTCTGCCTTGAACGCAATTGACCACACTTCTCTTCCCAAATGAAAGATTGAGAATTCAGGGTTTCACATTTGCCAGAGAGGAATATAATTTTCTGTAACTAAATATTGATTGCAGAAGCGTATTTTTTCACTTTTCGTTTTTGACATGACATAGTGGGAAAGTTATGATCATTGATTGGAAATCAAACAAGTCGCGTGTGAATGTGAGAAAAATCTTGACAGCACACGCCAAACTCACGGCACGATGAGCTTTATGCTGTGTGCACTTGCTACACCTTGCTTTGTCAACAATGGTTTGTGTATTTGAAGTTCTGACTCTCTCCAGATGGTAATCCAAGTGAAAATCAGCACTGAAGGGCTTAACAATTCTGTCGGATTTTTCCCTGTGTTGAACAGATCTCCAGAAATCCCAATGTCAGTTGGAGACAAATAGTCTCTATTTCCCTCTGTCCAAGGTAGACAGACTTCTGTTGTATTTCCACGTTGTATGAGAAATATATAACATTGAACGTGACATTCCCCGCCACATGTTAAGATACGTGCCTTATGCAAAATATTCTGGAGTTAGGACGCGTAGTACAGATGGCTGCTGCATTTCTTCCGGAATGTTCCATTGCCACGCTTTTAAAAAAAAAAATCCACACCTCACCTTTGTTCATTCTCCTATCAACTGGCAAGTGCAGCCGACTTCACGTAAGTCGAGGGCATATATAACGCAACACCTACGCCTTCCTATGTGTGGTTTTTTGTTACACCTGCCCAAGTTTCTGCAGTAAGGTAAGGTTATCTTCCTTTTCACACCTTTTCCCGCTCCCCCCATCTCTCTTGTAATATGCAATCACATTTGCATCATGATCAGCCAAGGGTTTGAACAGAGGAGTCCCTTTTTGGGCTGACAAGCAACGTGTGATTTTTTCACACCTAAAAAGCAATTAGGAAGTCTTCGCCTGGGTGGCCTCCTGGGAGAAGCTGCCCTCTGCCTGCCACAACTGGTGCCCGGCCAGTGTGTTCTCTGCAGAGCTGGGAGTCAGGACCCCGAGCAGCCGAGCTCTCCCGCATGTCTGAATGACTAGACAGGTGGCTACGTGTGGGAACCTCTCGGTTGCAGCTTCTTGGTGATACCCTCAACTGGGTGCCACCCAGTTGATTCTGCTGAGCTCCGTGGTGGTGAGACCACCCCATACGACCCTCACCACACTGCTTATCTCCTCAATCTTTGCCATCATTTTATGAAGGAGAAAGGAATGACGTCTGCTTTCCCTCTAAGCCCCCTCCCCCTCTGGCTTATGCTATGGAAGCATAAGGGCTCAACTGTTCCTTTCCTTTTGGTGTGTGGTTTTAATCAGCTCCAGCTCAGATGTGCCCAGCTCAAATGATGCCCCCACCATGTGCCAACACTTGGCAAAGCTTCCACGTGCAAGCAGACATCTCGGTTATATAAGCAAATGCCCCATAACACGTAACTTCTTTTGATAATATGGCCTTACTTACAATTATGAACACTTCATATTTACACGTGCTCTCTTATTTTCAGAGTAGACACTGTGGTTGATGTCACATAAAGCAGGACATCGGACACCAGTTTGAAAACATTAAGGAGATTAATTGCAATGAAATGTTGAGAAATGTTTAGAGTCCCCGGGGGATGTGCCTCCCCCCAGAACAAACACTTCTCAAGTTGCTGTGGAACATACGTGAGGTTGTCCGGTTATCTTTCCCTGGATTGGAAGCGTGCTGAGAAAAGCTGGGCTTGGGGTGGATACTGCCTTCTTTCCTGAGGCAGTTCCTGTGCTAAGAGGCAGAAGTCTTAGCCCGTGAGGGATGACGAGTAGAGCGGCACTGTGGAACACCAGAGCCAATTATGGTGGGGAATCTATAAAACACAATTACTAAAAGCAGGCACGATTTGACCTATCTGAAAATATTATAAAGGGAAAAGTAAGGGCGATTCTAATGAGGCTTCTGAAGCAATTGGAAAGCAATTCAGCTACACTCTGAAGCTCTTGGGAAGCAATTCCACATGTATTACAGGGATATTGCATGCATACAATTGCAGATAATAATTATGAATTGCAAAAGGAATTTATCACTTACATCATCCATTTCTCCGTATTATGTTCTTTGGGGTATAACAGATGCACAAATAATGTTAGGAAAATGGAATTCACTTGTTTTCCATTAGGGCACATAAAATTATAAACCATCTCTGCTTCTAATATAATTTTTGTGTGCCTACAAAATCAAAATCAATCATTCTTTTTTCTTTTTTTTTCTTTTTAGGTTCTGCAACATAAGGTTCTTTTGCACTAGTGATTATAATTTTATTGTGAACATCATGTAAATATACTGAGAGTAATGAAAGGCTAAGGCTATATAGCAGACAATGTCAAAATGTTTATAAATATTTCTAATAATTAATCAGGCCTGTAACATAATGGAGTAAAATTTCAGGGGTGGTGTAATGGACAGAATTGCACATTCTGAAGAAAATTTTAGACTTCAAATTATTCTGTAATTGTTTGAGATGGACATTGACTAAACTAAGTTAATTTACGTATAGACACCTGTTACATTATTTATAAATAGTCAAATCACCTCACAGAAAAAGCAAAGTAAAGGGCGGCACCTGTGGCTCAAAGGAGTAGGGTGTCGGCTCCATGTACCGGAGGTGAAGGGTTCAAATCCGGCCCCGGCCAAAAACTGCAAAAAAAAAAAAAAAAAAAAAGCAAAGTAAAGACAGACAATAGTATTTTCTTCTTACTGACACCAAGTGGGACAGTTAACAATACAAAATACTAATAATAGTTCTGTGATTATTTTATCAGCAGGAGTTATCATTTACTTAATTATATCAAACAGATTGAGCTGACATGAACTGTGCAAGGAAATGTTGATAAATTTCTCAGCTGTTGAGTTTAAGGTCAAGATGGGACAGCAGGTGGGACAAGCAGTTTTTTAGGGAGTGGTTCGTATCCCGGGTGAGCTGGTCAGACCACAGAGGAGACGCAGATTAAATTCTTGCAGCCCATGCGGTCAAAGCTCATCTGCTCCCTTCCTGCCTTTGATAATCCCCAGTCATCTGACTTCCGTATTCAGCACGCCATGGAAATTTGTCTTGCCAAGCTGAGCAATTTCTTCCCATGGGAAAAATAAAATGCAATGGGATTTTCCAGTTTTCATCTTTTATGACCCCACGATTCTCTTACAATTCTACAAAATACTCATCCAATTCCCTGACAGCTGCCTTCATCCGGTATTCACTCTGGATCCTCTTTCTACTCTGTTTCTCTTTCAACGCCTCGGAGGACTCTGAAACTATGCATGCCTTTGGAGACAGTGTCATTTCTCCAACTCTGCATTTTAACCTGTCTGCTACGCACCTGCTTATGCAATGGATTCATCCAAGTAAGCTGTTGACAACATAACTCATTTTTTTTTTTTTTTTTTTTTTTAAATAAAACTTTCTCCTCTTTCAGCTCGGCGGCCATAGCACAGTGGTTACTGCGCCAGCCAGCCGTGTACACCAAGGCTGGTGGGGTGGAACCCAGCCTGGGACAGCTAAGCAACAATGACAACTGCAACAACAGGTAGCCAGGCACTGCGGTGAGCACAGTGTCCCAGCTACTCAGGAGGTGGAGAGAAGAGAATCACTTAAGCCCAAGAGTTTGCGTTTGCTATGAGCTGTAATGCCACCGAACTCTACCAAAGGCGACATAGTGACACTGTCTCAAAAAAACCCCAAACAAACACCTTCCTGCTCCTTCATCCCCTGTACTTAAAAACATATTTAGAAAAATCATCATTTTCCATTTTGTTTCCAACCCAGAAACTTATATAGTATTTTTAACTACACTTCTTAAACGTTCCACGTGGCCAGTCCATAAAAATAAATAAATAAAATTATTAATGCCTTTAATCTTTGAGATTCTGTCTAGGGTTATAAGCATGTTAAAAATTTATAAAGAAAAGCCCAGATATACACATCGTTTGGCAATTACGCATTGTGAGTAATTTATGACTTATAATGTTTCAGAAACAAGAAAGTTTCAGTGCTGTCTCAGTGTCCCTATTTTAAAAGAACAAAAAAAGATAGATTTTTGTTTGTTTGTTTGTTTTTTGCTTTCATGATATCCTTTCATGAAATTTCCTGTCCCCTAAAGAAATACCAGCCATAAACGTAAAAGCCCCCAGTAAGAACAAAAGTCATTTTACCCACAAGCTCATTTGCACCAGAATGTTTATCGCAGCTCAATTTATAATCACCAAGACGTGGAAACAGCCCAAGCGCCCATCATCACACAAATGGATTAACAGACTCTGCATATGGATACCGTGGAATGCTGTCAGGGCTCAACTACAACTTGAACTTTACCTTAGAGCTGAAACAATGAAACCTGAACATCTATTCCCTCATGTCAATCTGAAATCTAAAAAAAAAAAAAAAAAAGAATGATCTCTACATAGATAATAACAGGGAGGGGACTATTTTAGGTAGCAGGGTGCAGGAAGTTCTGTCTAAATTACATTTGAGCTGAAACATTAAATACCAAAGAGGAACCAGCCTTTCTATGATCTGGGGTGTGGTCTTCATAAGTGTAAAGGTCCTAAATGGGAATTTAGTGACAAGAAAGGATTTTAGAGCCCCCAAACAAACAGTAGAAGGGAAATGTTATGATTACTTATACTATAGTTAGGTGTAAATACGGCATCATGAGCTAATTTTATAAATTTATTAAAATACAGGGTTATTAAGTCAAGAACACCAGCACCCTAAAACTTACTGTATTTACACTTTTTTTTTTTTTTTTTGAGACAGAGCCTCACTTTATCACTTATGATGTAGCATCATAAGTCACAGCTACCTCCAGCTCTTGGACTTAGATGATTCTCTTGCCTCAGCCTTCCAAATAGCTGGGACTACAGGCGCCCACCACGACGCCCGGCTATTTTTTGTTGCAGTTTGGCCGGGGCTGGGTTTGAACCTACCACCCTTGACATATGGGGCCACTCCCTTGACAACCAGGATTTGCCCCAAACCAGGCATGACCTAGGAGGCTGCTTTATTATACATCTTTTTCTTTTTAAAATTGTTTCTGGCTCAGTGAGGGTACAGAGAATTGGGTTCCAATGTTTGCAGTTGTTAGGTTTAATCCCTCTTACAGTTGTGTTCCACCCCCCCCAAAATGTGTGCCATACCCTGTGACCCCCCATATCCCTTTTTTTCGCTCCCCTCTGCCCCTCTTTCTTTCCCCAACACCCACCTCGAATTGATTTGAGTTTTTCTCTTACGTGACCATGTATTAAACTGTTTACTGGCTTCATATTAGAATTGTACACATTGGGTTCTTCCTTTTTCCTTCTTATGAATACACTTTTTTTTTTTTTACTCTTCTGAGTAATCTTCAACTCTAAATACCAAATCATTCAAAAGAAATTACTTCTAATTTAGTTTTTAATACGTGTGTTGTTTATGTTTCCATTCTTGTGATACTTCACTCAGAAGAATGCTCTTCAGATCCATCCAGGTTGTTACAAAAGATACTAGATCACCATTTTTTAACATTATACATATACCAGATTTGTTGGAGATGTGCCACATTTCACGAATCCACTTATATATTGGTGGGCATTTGGGTTGTTTCAATTTGTGCTGCTATAAACGTTCAAGTGTTCTTGTAACCAGAAGGCATCCTTTTGTCTTTGGCTTAAGATATACAACAGCAAAGTGTGTAACTAAAATTGTGTACCCTATAATTTTCTGAAATAAAAACAATTTTAAAAATTTAAAATACTTGGTGGCACCCATAGCTCAGTGAGTAGGGTGCCAGCCACATACACCGAGGCTGGTGGGTTCAAACCCAGTCCAGGCCAGCTAAACAACAATGACAACTGCAACAAAAAATAGCTGGGTGTTGTGGTGGGTGCTTGTAGTCCCAGCTACATGGGAGACTGAGGCAAGAGAATTGCTTAATCCCAAAAGTTTGAGGTTGCTGTGAGCTGTGACACCACGGCACTCCTCCCAGGACAACATAGTGAGACTGTCTCAAAAAAAAAAAAAATTAAAATACTTAATAAAATAGAAAAAAAAGATCTTCATGTATTATAAATTTATATCAATAACACTCTTCTGCTCTTTTATCCATTATTACAAAATAACAAGCTCCCCTTTGCACCACAAGGAATGATTTAAAGGAACAAAAGGTTGTTCACATACTAAAAGTCACATCGGTTTCAAAACTGCAGTTATGACTCATCTTTTCATTCACAAGCAATGACTATTGTTAACCACACATACAACTTGATTGATTTTTTTTTTATTTTTGCCAGTTGGAAATAATAGTCAATTCACCTTTTCTGCCCTTGACCTCTAAGGATCCATGATATCATTGCCCTGAAACATTCAAAACACGCGGATTTGCGTTTCATTTCCATCCCCAGTTTAGCTTCTAGTCCACTAGTTATGGATGGTAAATTAACATGCTTGCCTAGTGTCTGATGACAGGAATGAAGATATTGCCATATCTTACAAATGTCTTAAGTATTTAGACTCATTAGCCCTGCCAGTCTTAGTAAAAAATTGATAAACCTGCCTTGTCTCCTAGTTGATCAATAACCTCTTTTGTTTTCCCAAGAGCCTAGTTGTAGCTGAGATGACTATCAATTAATTTAACAACTATTTTGAGCCCTGGCGAACTGATTGAAATTCAGAAGTTCTTATATTTATTATGCTAAAAGTCATATCATTTTCAAACCCGCAGTTAGGACTCCTCCTTTCATTCACAAGCACCGGCTGTTGTTAACCACACATACAACTTAATTGATTTTTTATTTTTGCCAATTGGAAATAATAGTCAATTCACCTTTTCTGCCCTTAACCTCTGAGGATCTGTGATGAAACTACAGTTACAAGTACAACTTCCACTCTCACAACTGTTCCTACTGGTAAAATATCTTGCACATTTAATGAACGGATGACTTTTAAATGTGATGTTTTATTTGGTGGCATTTGGTAGAAGAGAGGAAAAAAAAGTATAACCGTTTAATTTTGATGAGTTGGCAAAATGGGAACAACTCCACCGCCTGGGCTTTGGACAAGGACATGTGATGTTTTCCACGGATGCTCTGAGCTTAGGGAGTGTCAACTTAAAAATCACACATTTTATAATATTGGAAAAGAGAGCTTTGTTTCTTACAAAGGGTTACAACCTCTATTGAGAACATTCTGACAGGTAGAGACGTGCAGCCTCTGACAGAGACCGTGGGAAGTGTTATTTTGAGGGAATGTGGGGTGAGGCAGAGATTTGTATGGAAACTGGATTGGCCAAATATACTTACCAAAGAAGATGTAAGGGAAATATCATGAAAACTCATCAAGGGGCTCCTAACACATGCATATGGAATAAATATAAATGTTACCTATGGCTCATGTTCCATGAAAAGTGGAGAATTAACATTAAATATCTTAGACTTAGTTTGTAAACATGAAAAAGCCTCTGCAGGACAGAGATGTTCAATTGTGAAGGCTTTTTTGAAGCAGGACAAAACCAACCTATGGTCAGTGGTCTCTTATTTAAAGAAAGTTATTGAAACTAGTCCCTTTGTCAGTGCTTGTTAAGGAGAGAGAGGTGTTTAGAAGATAGTTTATTCTTCAAATGTAGGGTGCATGATTTAATTTCTGTCTGGCATAGCCTTAGATCCTTTTTATAATGTGGCATCTTATGACCACAAAGCTTCTCTCCTTTCCCTCTTCTGATTTCCATTTTAGCATTAATGTTGGTCCATTTTTGTGTTTAAGGCATAGAAGGGGGGGAATGTAATGAGGCGTGTCTGACTTCCTGTCCTAACGTGGCAGGAAGCTGTTTCTCAGCCTTCTCTCGGGGTCCCCTGGGCCAAGAGGAGGTCTATTCTGTGGTTTGGAGACTTTGGATTCTAGTTATACCAGTGAGAAAGATTTGCAAAGCAAGCTGATAAGCTGAGGTTGTTCAGGAAGGGTCTCTGCCCAGCCTGATTTATTGGCAGGTGTTTAAAGAGAAGGCAGACTCTTTGCAGGTGGCTCCTGCAATCCAGTCATCCTGTGGTATCTGACTGCACATCCTATAAAAGGCTATGACCATAGCCCCCCAGTGCTCAATCTCTGACCAGCTCTCTATGGCTCCACCTGCTCTGTCCTTTCTTAGCAAGATGTGCTATAGAAATATCCGATTGCATTACGAGAACAGAACCATTTGTTCTGCTTTATAAGAACTAATCCATTTGTTCTACTTTCAAACTTAATTTAAGCATCCTTCTTCCTGCGGCACAGAAATTATCTAAAATGATAGGTCTATAGTCATTTGATGGGTGGTCAACCATTAATTAGCAATATGGATTAGCTACTCTAAAGATCCTTTTCATTACCATTGATAAGCTCTTCAATGGTTAGACTTAAATGAAGCCCTATTTTTCTCTCGACAATACAGCCAGGAAATTATAGAGTTTGCAGGTGATTATAAACTGAATGAAGAGAAAAGCTGGATATGGGGGAAAAAAAATGGTAGTGCATTTGTCAAGAAGAAAGAGAATAGAAAGAATTGAATTTGGCCTTGATTCGGATCTGGGATGATGAGTGAAATATGGGGTTGTATCTCTTAACGTACTTTATATCAGTTAAATAGTTGGCGATAATCATACATATGACATGCATAAGCTTATTTACATGTCCAATATCAGAGAGATATATTTTCTCACACAATTAGAAAAATAAGTTACTAAAGAAAAAGCAAAAATCCTTACAATCATCAAGTACAACCCTCTACATTTTTTAGACTGAAAAATTTAGGGAAAAAACACTTCAGATAAAAATTTTAGAAATGGGAGCATTTCTCAGTGTAGGGAAAATAAGACGGAAGATTAACAATGATTCTTTCTCCTTGTGGTCTCAAAAAAAGTTTAGGGAGTTTGCCTAAGTCCAAGTAAAGAGCTCTTGCTTCACACTTCATGTGTATAAGGTCTAACGATGGAAGTGCTAAGGAGGAAAAGTCAGGGAAGGGTTTAAATTTTCAGAAAAAGAAGACTTACTACTTTGATATCAACTCTCACTGAAGGGTGCTCTGCTAATCTCTCTCATAAACACTTCTGAGTGATTAAAAAAAATGTATCATGGCCAACAAATTAATGTGGCTCATCAAGTAATATTGGCATGTTGCATATGTTAAAAAATCCTTAAAGATACAAACTTGTTTATCATTGTGAAGTTTTAAATCCTTCAAATCTAGAAGAATTCAGAAAACATTTGCATGAGGCAGAGAATCATGCCCTAAACTTCTTGACTTTTTAAAAGCTTTTAAACAATGAATGGAAATGATAAAATTGTTTGAAGTCAGGATTTGTGATGAACAATAATCTTATCTAATTTCTTCACAAGAAAGTGAAAACTTCCGAAGGTCACCTGACTACTGGTGACATTGAACCATGGCATATAAGAAGAAAAATCTTAGCCTTTGGTTAAAGAAAACAATTCCAGACAAGAAAAATACAGCAACAAGAAACAAAAAATAAAATCCCTAGATGTTGAGCTAAAGATATATTTAGAGGAGTTGATTCTATCCGTGAAATTACAATATATATTTTATATACTAAGAACTTTAAATGGTGGACAAGGGCAGTCCTTTTACTTTAAACTGTACTTGGGTCTAGACATTTCCAAAGAGACTGTGATGAATTCATATAAAATAAATTAATGCCGTAATGAGCAATAAAGATGTATATGTTTACTATGAAATTTCACATGCAGCGTCACAGCTCAAATTTCATGCCCCTTGTTTCCACACAGCCTTTGGGGAATGGAAATAGCTTCTCTAACCCTCCCACCTGCTTGGGAGCACCTTTCAAGTTATACTTTAAATATTGTTTGCAGTATCCCAGGTGGTTTGAACCAGTTCGCTTGCACCAACTAATGGTATTTCTAGAAACAGAAGATTCATACTCTTTATTCACTCCCCATAAAACTGAACAGAGGTGGCCAAAACATTTGTTCCCGACTACAATGGAGAGAATCTTTCCACAATAATGATTATGTTGAACAGGTATATAAACCAATTGATGCTTACACTGGCCAATGGGCCGTGGACAATGGTGGGCTCTAAGAAAAAAGGGAATTCCTGGGGTGCCCCTGCCTGTCATCCTGGGTCTGGTTTTACAGTTGGTGAACTGGAGACAGACGATGAGCAAGGTGGTTCTTCAGAGCTGAGCTGGCACCAATCTGATTTCTTAGAAGCCCAAATGGCTGGGAGCTGTGGGTCAGACTATGGAGAGGAGGAAGCTGTGCAAATAGATGTTCCAAAATTGGGGAGAGGATGTTGCTGTCCACTGGGCTACTTGGTCGATGGCACAGAGGAAGCACCACAGACGAAATGAATGATTTTAGAAGGGAAGGCTGGTGCTCACTCAGGCACATCAGCAATCACCTGTCTTTATTCACTTTCTTATATATCCAAACTCATCAGATAAAAATAATCCAAGAATAAAGAAGACAAAAAGTAAAGATTCCTCATCAACGTTAATGCAGCAAAGTACATACACACCTTTCTAAACTAAGAATGTCCTGTTTGGAGATAAACAACAGTGGAGATGAACCACAAAGGGTTGGGTTGTCTGTGCTGTTTGCCCACTTCCCTAGATGACTAACTGAAAGTTATTGTGTAAATAGAGGTAGGGAATTTAGTGCAACAGCCCATTGCCCCAGGCAGATGATCTGTCCCCAGCTGCCACTTGGTGGAACCCTCTGGCACATTCTTTCCTTTAAGGCGTGACTGCCTGCATTTTTCAGCAAAGCCGCTTCTGCGAGCTGGGGGAGACTATCCCCCAAAACTCACATCTACCCCAAGTACTGGAAATGTTCCTTCTCAGGGTCTCGTACTTCAAGGAGCACAAATGAGACTGATTCTCCTTACAAGGGCACAGGGGACTGTGCCCCTTCAAGAGTATTTTCTTTACATCTCCTGTGGTGACTGAGATAGGTCATAAATATGGAATACAACTTGGCAGAGATTAGCTGAAAAAAGGATGAGCAAAGAAAAGGAATGTAAGCTCATGATCAGAACATTGGTCCCCCATTTTCCAGGAGGGGTATGTCCCAATACCCAGCGAATGCTGAAACCACAGGGAGTTGCAGCCCCTTTGGATCCTGTGTCTTCCTATGCATGAATACCTAGGATAAAGTTTAATTTTATAAATCAGGTACAGGAAGAAATGAACAGCCACAACAATCAACTAGCAGAGCTATGACCATACACCCACATCACTTCTCTTACCCTTTGGGGCCATAGAGTAAGGGTGACTTGAACACTCTCCTGGGATACTATGACAGGTGATCTCCTTATAGCCCATGGTGAGTAAGTGACAAGGGGCAGGTCATCTCCACTGTGAGTGCACCCTGCACCAAGCAATGATTCCCAACATGGGCAGGTGTGTCAGGGCACTGCAAGATTTCATCACACTATTCAAAATGGTCCACAATTACGACCCAGGAATTGTTTATGCTAAGATTTTCCATTTGGTGGGTTCAGGCTGTAGTTGACTACGGGTAAGTAAAACCATGGAAAACAAAAGCATAAAAAGAAGCGGGGGCAATGTGTTTAAATAGCTTTAAAGTCCTATCCAGGCAGAGTATAGCAATTTGTTTACCATCTCCTTCAAAGACAAGACATGCTCATTTATAGATAAAAGAATATGTGAGGCTCAGCGCCCATAGCACAGTTGTTACAGCGCCGGCCACATACACCCAGGCTGGCGAGTTCGAACCTGGCCCAGGCCAGCTAAACAACAATGACAACTGCAACAACAACAACAACAAAATAGCCAGGTGTTGTGGTGTGTGCCGTAGTCCCAGGTATTTGGGAGGCTGAGGCAAGAAAATCGCTCAAGCCCAAGAGTTTGAGGTTACTGCGAGCTGTGACGCCACAGCACTCTGCCAAGGGCGACATAGTGAAACTCTGTTTAAAAACAAAAAACAAAAAACAGAAAAGAAAAAGAAAAGAAAAAAAGAACACATGAGAACCTTTTACAGTATTTACCTGTGGGACCCTTAGGCAGTGTTTTGGCCAAGGAGGCACTTAACTATTCTCTGTGTGATGAACACTATCATATAAATTTTTTTTTTTTTTACCCTAAAAAGATAAAATTTTTATCCTTAAAAAGTGAAAAATATGGCCAGGTATGGTGGCTCATGCCTGTAATCCCAGCCCTCTGGGAGGCCGAGGAAGGTAGATTGCTTGAGCTCAGGAGTTCAAGACAAGCCTGAGCCAGAGTGAGACCCTGTATCTACTAAAACATAGAAACATTAGCTGGTGATTGTGGCAGGCACCTGTAGTCCCAGCTACTTGGGAGGCTGAGGCAAGAGGATTGCTTAAGCCCAGGAGTTTGAGGTTGTTGTGAGCTGTGATGCTACGAGACTCTACCCAGAATGACACAGAGAGAGTCTGTTTCAAAAATTAAAAAAAAAAAGTTGAAAATATGCACTATCTGTTGAAAAGCACGTCCATTGGTGGCTATTTTTCCTCCTTCTTAAATTTTGAATGATCTTTCTTCATTCTTTTCACTTAGCCACCATTATCACTGAAATCTTTGCTTCCACCATGTGAAATGTAAGGGAAATTGTCAAAGAAAATTAAAGCTCCATCTACAACATGAGATAAATGATATAGATGCTCCTTTCAAAGAATAGACTGAGTGGATAACAGCCCCTTGCAATAAAGCTGAAGTTGTAAAACACGCTTGAAGAAATAGGTTATGATTATGCAGGTGGACTTTTCATGCTCAGAGTTCTCCGTGAATAGAATTACTCTGACAGGAAAGGATTTGTGCACACAGCCACCAGACTGTTATTTTAAAAGATGAAAAGGTTCAAGATGCCGAACCCACTTGCCGCCTGCCCCAGACCACTAATAAAACGGTATTCCCAAAGTCAATGGTATCATCAGCACAATTTGATTGATGAAGATCAAATAACTTAACAAAATGGTATTACTCAGTTCCTAGAGATGAGAACAGGGGTCGGGAGGAGCACATACAATAAAGTAAATTGGGAATAAAATATTTTTATTTTCCATGGTTAACTTTAAAATAAATTCTCAGATTTTGGAGAGAATACAAGAAAAACTTTTGAACACATAAAGAGAAACTCTGCTGTAATATAAACAGTTTGGGTTAATATTATAATATTTGATGTGTCCAGATAAAATGTATTGAATATTTGTTTATTTTCAATAAATAAGGTTTGATTGTTCTTAGGCATTTAAAGAAATATACAAAGTTAACTTGAAAAAAATATATAAAATGTTTATGTGCTTCTAATATTTCATGGTGAGTTTCATGAAAAGCAGCTTCCAGTGCTGAGTTTCAAGGCCTTTTTTTTTTTTTTTTTTCCAAATGGATTTAACTGCTTTTCAACTATAAATTTATCTGAAAAATAAATCGTGTCTTTCACTGGTAGATCATAATTAGTATGTATCATACGTGTATTTCATAATATTTTGAAATCTATGTGTTTGGAAATGAAGGCGTATGAGTTTTTTTCAGTGTCCAGTGACAAGAAGGATTTTTGCACAGCCTAAGACACCTGTTTGAGTGAAGAAGAAGTATCAGGGACTAATTAAGAGAGCTCATGTTATAAAAACTCCTTTCTTGATCTTTTATAAACCTAACAAAAGCATATATTGGGGAAGGGAATCCGTATTCAACAAGTGATGCTGGGAGAACTGGATAACCACATATAAAAGACTGAAAATGGACCCCACACCTTCCACTACTTACAAAAATTGACTCTAGCTGGATAAAAGATTTAAATCTACAACATGAAACAATACAAATCTTAGCAGAACGTGTAAGAGAAACTCTTGACAGCATTGGACCGGAGAAAGATTTTATGACAAAGACTTCAGCAGCCATCGCGACAACAATGAAAATAAACAAATGGGACTTAATTAAGCTGAAAAGCTTCTGCACAGCTAAGGACCCAATAAGTAAAACAAAAAGACAGCCTTCAGAATGGGAAAAGATATTTGTAGAGTGTGAATCTGGCAAAGGAAGATTGACAACTAGAATCTACAAAGGGCTCAAATTAATCAACAACAACAAAAAAGAGCTAACAACCCCGTTTACCACTGGTCAAGAGATATGAACAGAACCTTCTCTGAGGGAGACAGATGACTCGCTAACAAATATGTGGAAAAATGCTCATTGTCCCTGATCATCAGAGAAATGCAAATCAAAACAACCCTGAGACATAACCTAACGCCAGTGAGAACAGCTCACATCACAATGTCTCAGATTTGCACATGCAGAGAGAAGGGAACACTTTTTACGCGGCTGGTGGGACTGCTAACTAGTACAGTCTCTTTGGAAATAAGTATGGGGAATCCTCAAAGAACTCAAATTAGACCTCCCATTTGATTCTGCAATCCCATTACTAGGTATCTACCCAGAAGGAAAACAAAACAAAACAAAACATTTTATTACAAAGACATTTGCACTGGATTGTTTATTGCAGCTCAGCGTAACATTCACCAAAATGCAAAAACAACCTAAATGCCCACCACCAACCCAGGAATGGATTAATAAACTGTTATCTAAGTACACCATGGAGTACTATTCAGCCATAAGAAAAGGTGGAGACTTTGTGTCTTTTATATCAACCTGGATGTAGTTGAAACACATTTCCCTTAGTAAAGTATCACAAGAGTGGAAAAGCAAGCATCCGATGTACTCAATACTAATATAAAGCCACCTCAAATCAATTCAAGGTGGGGGTGGGAGTGGAGAGAGAGGAGGAGGAAGGGTGATGGACGTGCTCCCCCGTAATGGGCACAATGTTGGGGTGCACGGCACACCTCTTGGGAGAGGGGCACAATTATAAGAGGGACTCTATCTAACACATTCAAACATTGCAACCTAATTCTTTGTGCCCTCAAATTAACCTGAAATAATAATAAAAACATAAAAAAAATTTTAAAATTCCTTCTTTCCCAATTTACGTAGTTATTTTCGTTAACTTCTTTACTTTTTTCCTTCTTTTGTGATTGCTTTCAAATCATATATCATCTATATATTTTGATGGAAGGAATCATTTCTCTGCCAGTTAGAACAACTGCATTTTACATCTGAAAAGCAAGCATGCAAAGGTTTTCCTGTTTCTTGTGTTGTAGGTGAAATTGAACCCTTTTTCCCCAATTCCTGGTTTCTGAGGAAACCATTCCAAAGACAGAAGCAAGGAAGACTAACTTGATTGAATTCAGCCTTTTCCCCCCAGTCCCTGATTTAGGGGAAATAATTCCAAAGACATAATCAAGAAAGACTAACTGATCGACCAGATACTTATTCCCTAACATATCCATGACAAATGAACCCAAATATTTAAAATAGTGCATTTAGGGACTGATGGTTTATGGATTTAAGCCCACGTGGAATCATATGTTCTTTTACTAAAATAGAAATATTCTTATCAAGCTCCGTTCTACTGTAATTATGTGATCAGTATCTTAACTGGAAATATTAAAACAGGACGTGAAAATGTGAAATGGATGACGTAAATATGAGACAGAGAAAGGAAAAATGTGAATGGTCTTATAATTTATCTGAAGCTCATCCCAGCAACTCCAGAAAATGGAAATTTGTGTTGGCTGACATTGGAACCGAAGCAACAACATCTCCTTAAAATGTAGCTATTTCTTAACATCACAAAATGATTTGGTGTCAGATACACGGTGAGAAATATTAAGGGTTTTGATAACGAGAATATTAACCAAACAGGTATTTCAAAAATGCATTGGATAAAGAGGGAAGATGCTTACATTGAGATGTTTTGCAAAAAGGCAGAGTTTTGGCAGGGAGTTCTGCTACTTGACGACTGAGAACTTGCGACCTGATGGGTTGGTGCATTTAAAAAATTATGGTCTTGTGGAAATTAGTTTTTAGAATGAATTATGAATGATTATAACTATTAAATAAATACAGATGACCTGACTCCTTCATTTATCTGCTAGTGAAGCTCACTATGTCTTCCTACACGTCATCGGGTAGATGATAAACAATATTGTTCAGGGGCACAAAAATTTGTAGTTTATATAAATCCTTGGAAAAAGCTAAATTTTCACGCTGTGTTACTTCACTGGGGAAAGAAAATGTGGCATGCAGGGTTATCTATGTGGACATTTTTGAAATGGTTAACTACTATTTATGTATTAAGATACACGTTAAATGTTTGGCAGAAAGTAATTAGGACCATGCTAACTGTAAAATTAATTGTACAGAGATAGACTGACTCATGATCTACTTACAAATTGTGGTAGTGAGTTAAGAAATGCATCAGGAGAGTAGCCTAGAGAACACAGTGAGACCCCATCTCTACTAAAAACAGAGAAATTGTTCCAGAAAAGATGGCACACACTGCCAGTCCCAGGTTATTGGGAGGCTGGGGCAGGAGGATCACTTGAGCGCAGAAGTTTGAGGTTGCCGTGAGCTATGAGGATGCCTCTGCACCCTACCTGGAAGTATGGAGAAAGACTCTCTTTCTCAATTAAAAAAAAAAAAAGAAAGAAAGAAAGAAAAAGGAAAAAAAGATAAGAAAAAGGGGAAAATAAAGAAATGCACCCTAAAATTATCAAAGAAGCTGCTTTTTCTGAGGTGTTAAAGCAATCACACTACAACTTCCTCCTCATTTTCAGAAGACTAAGCCCAGACTTGTCATTCTTTTTGGCTTCTTGACCTGACAGGGCCACCTGTCCTAGCAAGCAGAACTCCTAGCAAGGGAGTTTAAGACCTTACGGATATTGCTCTTGAAAAGTATTGCTTGCACTCTAGCGCTCAAAGGTCTCTGCAAATATGAAATTCGTTGCTGCCCTGGACACTGCCGTTTCCTCACTTTCCCTGTCATTACAGCCTGATGGCCTTGCTGTGTTTAATCACCAGTGCATACAGCCTGGCAGGGGCGCGACTCTCATCATTAAGGGAGGCTGCCATGCTGACTTTTACCTGCCTTCTGGCCGTGTTTCCACCCCTCAACACAATGCTCAGTAGTAAAGTTTGCATTTCAGCAACTGAAATGCCACTATCTGTTCACTAAGACCCCAGTCATGATTCTGTTTTTTTTTTTTTTTTTTTTTTTTTCGGTGTGTGTGTGGGGGGGGGCCAACAGTAAAATCAACCGTTAAGAACACCAAAAGAGATAAATATCACAGAGGCAGTAAATAACACCTCCCCTTCCTCTTTCTCTGTTATCTGAAATAAATTTTCATGGGATGTGACTCTCGTAACACTTTGCCAACACCTTCCTCCTCTTTGGTTTCAGTACGCAGGACAACTTCTAGCAAGGGCTTATTTTCAGTCTAGAGAACATTCATGCTGTTCCTGCTAAGATCTCTCCCAAGGCTTGGCCTCAGCTGATAGTTCAATGAATGGGTGTCTAACAGAGGAGACCAGCCACGTTCCACACCCTAGAGCTTTGTACAGGGGGCACACAGCATCTTTCTTTAGAAGAAAACAGCATTCAGCAGCTGTAATAAAGAACTATACCTCCCAATGAAAAGCCCCCCAGAGCTAAAGCGCAATCAACTAGTGAGTTTTCACTCTCCATGGTTAAACTTGTGCTTGGATTACCACGTCAGCATCCTTCCCAGGGGTGTTGTTGGTACAGTACCAGTCAAGTCTGCAACATCCCTCAAGCAAAGCATTTCACGAACACTAGCTCATACCAGTTTCCCATTTACAGTAAGCCCTATTTATCTGCTCTGAATTTAGGAAGTTCTACCTTTTTCTGCATACTGCATTATACACTTTGTCCAACTCCAATAGATTATCAAAGGAAACTGGATATCTTTGCAACAAGGCAAATTAAACTCATGCATGGATAGCCTTAATTCATTTGTCTATAAGTCACCATAAACTATATATAACATTGAATATTTTTAGGTCTCTTTTATTTGTCAATCAAATGCAGTTTTCTTTTTTCTTTTCTTTTCTTTTCCTTTCCTTTTCTTTCTTTTTTTTTTTTTTTTTTGAGACAGGGTCTCACTAGGTCACTCTCAGTTGAGTGCTGTGATGTCACAGCTCACAGCAACTTCCAACACTTGGGCTTAAGGGATTTTCTTGCCTCAGCCTCCTGAGTAGCTGGGACTGCAGGTACCTGTCACAATGCCCAGCTATTTTTTATTGCTGTTGTCATTGTTGTTTAGCTGGCTCGGGCCAGGTTGGAACCTGCCAACCTCAGTGTATGTGGCTGGCACTGTCACCACTGTGCTTCAGGCACTGAGCCCAGATGACATTGTTCTTTGATGGGTATCCCAAATTTATATGCATGAAATTCTAGGTAATAATTTGCAAATTTGCATGTGACTATAGGTGACAATAAATATTAGGTGTGCAAATATGCATTAAAGGAAAATACTGAAAATGAGGAGGGAGCTATGGTGATGCAGAAATTTCCAAACATTATTATCACTTTCCAAGGAAAACACATCATCAGGATACTTTCTCCATAAATTATATACGATATCGAATTTTTGAGATCTTTTTCATTTGCCAGTGAGACGCAGCCTTAATATCTAGAAGACATTTTCTGTGGTGGCTATCATAAATTTATATATGTAAAGTTATAAGAAATAATTTGTGAGTTTTCTGTGGACATAGGTAACAATATATAATACTGTATTTACCTTAAATAAGAGGTGTCCAAATATATATTGAAGGAAAATATCTAGAATGTGGGGGTGGGGCGTTACGGTGAGATAGAATTTCCAAACAATGTTGTCATCTGCCGGGAGGAACAAGCAAAGTCATGAGATGAATGTTTCTATAATGAATGAATCTTGTAGCAAGCAGGAATCCTTCAAGGGCAACTTTATGCGGCATTTTGTGAAGCCCATAAAGGATCCACTGTTTTGCTGAATACCCCCCTGGCAGCATGAAAGGACAGCAATCTTTCTGAAGATTGACATCAGACCCCACGCAGGAGCTGCAAAAAGGCTGTCACATCCCCTAATGGCAAATGACAGGAGAACGCCTCAACACAGCTACACAAATCGAATCATGTTTGCGAAAAGCATGGCCTGCTGGAAAGGGAGCACAATTCCCATCTTTGGGCAGTGCCACCCCCCTTCAGAAACTTTCTGCTTGGATGGGCTTGACTTTTGAAATGCCTCCAGCGATGCTTTATTCTTATTCCTAAAACTGGATGGGGGAAAATGATATTACTGAACAACATAGGGAGTGAGATGCAAAGATAAATATTCAAAAAGATGTAAAAGCGTATTTTCCTATTTGACTTTAAATGTATAAGCGTATCACAAATGGCACAGCCCTGCCTGTGAGAGACCACTTCATAGATGCAATTGTAGCCACACAGGAGAACGCAGGATGATTATAGTTACTCTCTGAACATTTCAGAATGAATAGACAATTGAATCCGGGTCAGGTAGTTGAAACAGTGCGTTTAACTTTTCAAAAGATGGTCAATTTCATGCTAGCTTGTCGGGGACCTTTCGTGGTCGCCACTTATTGGGTTCTGGGACTGTCCAGGTCTCTGCCACTCCCCACCCCCCCATATTTAGGTTCTGCACACGGACTGCTAGACGACCTTGCTCGGGAACAATTGCTCTTAGGTGCCTGAGGGCCATTTGCTTCAGCAGAGGAGACAGAGAAACAGTGTTTGAGGGAATAAAGCAGTCTCAGTAAGAAGAATACATCTTAGCAGTCTTTGGTACAGAGAGACGCCATGCAGGCATTCTGCAGGCAGAAGCAGCACAGAGTCAGAGGGAGCAGAAACAATCTTGTGATAGAGTGTGCACCCCGGACTACCTGCCCCTCCAGCCTCTTAGAGACACACTCCCGTGACTCTTAACACCACAGGTGTAGAGACGCCAATCACTGATGCTCTCGTCTTGCAAGCTCTCATGTGTATTAGGAGAGCCAAATCCCTCCCCATGCCCTTTCTAAAAAATTTATTTGTTTATTTATTGCAGTTTTTGGCTGGGGCTGGGTTTGAACCTGCCACCTCCGGCATATGGGGCTGGCTCCCTACTCCTTTCAGCAACAGGCGCCACCCCCCAAATTTTATTTATTTAAAAAAAAATTTTTTTTAGAGACAGAGTCTCACTTTGTCCCCCTTGTTAGAGTGCCGTGACATCACAGCTCACATCAACCTCCAGCTCTTGGGCTGAAGCGATTCTCTTGCCTCAGCCTCCCCTGTAGCTGGGACTACAGGCACCCGCCACAACGCCTGGCTATTTTTTGTGGCAGTTTGGCCGGGACCAGGTTTGAGCCCACCACCCTCAGGATATGGGGCCAGCGCCCTATTCACTGAGCAACAGGCGCCACCCTCACCTCCCCACGCCCTTTTCACCAAGGTGTTACGTGACCCAGCTATGACAGGTGTTTCTTACAACTCTCACTCTTCCTTGCCATATATTGTATGGGCTGCCAAACTAGTTTAACTACTTAAAAATATAAAAATAAGAATTGTTTTTTTATATTTCAGATTAATATGAAGGCACAGATGGTTAGGTGACATTATTTGCATTTGTTAGGTAAAGTCCAAGCTGTAATTATGCCCCTCACCCAAGAGGTGTGCCTCATAACCTTGCATTGTTCCTGTTAGGTGAGGGCACATCCATGCCCCTCCTCCCTTCTCCTCCTTCCCCTCACCAGTTGAGTTACATTTTTTTTTGTGTGTGTGTGTGTTGTGTCATTGTTCATCTACTGTTTTCTTTATATATATTTATTAAATCATAGCTGCGTACATTGATATGATCATGGGGCATCATACACTAGTTTCACAGACTGGTTGACACATTTACATCACACTGGTTAACACAGCCTTCCTGGCAATTTCTCACACATTGTGTTAAGATATTTACATTCCACACTTACTACGTTTCACATATACCCTTGTAAGATGCACCGCAGGTGTATTCCATGTACTGTTCTCACATTATTATTGAGCACACTACACTCTTGCTTCTCCATTCTTGTGATACTTTACTAAGGAGAACACTTTCCGACTCCATCCAGGTGAACACACAAGACGTGAAGTCTCCGTCTTTTTTAAAGACAGAATAGCATTCCACGGTGTACAAATACCAGGGTTTTTAATCCATTCCCACAGCATAAAGTCCCAAAGCTGCAGGTACTGGTGTGGATGTGGAGAGAAGGGAACACTTTCACACTGTTGGTAGGACTGCAAACTAGTACAGCCTCTTTGGAAAGAAGTGTGGAGAATCCTCAAAGAATTAAAAGGGGACCTTCCATTATAATCGTGCAATCCCATTATTAGGTGTCTGACACAAAGGAAAAAAAAATCATTTTGTAAAGGCACATCCAACAGAATGTTTATCACAGCTCAATTTACAATCGCCAAGATGTGGAATAAATAAAAGATTTTTAGAAAGAGACAACAGAGGCGTCACCTGTACTCAGTGGGCTGGGCACCAGCCACGTACACCATGGCTGGGGGTTTCGAATATGGCCCAGGGCAGCTAAAGCAACAACGACAGCAACAACAACAGCAACAACAACAACAACCAGGTGTTGTGGCGGGTGCCTGTAGTCCCAGCTACTTGGGAGGCTGAGGCAAGAGAATCACATAGGCCCAAGCGTCTGAGGTTGCTGTGAGCTGTGATGCCACAGCACTCTACTTAGGGTGACACAGCGAGACAATGTCTCAAAAAGGAAAAAAAAAAAGAAAAGAAAAGAAAAAAAGACAATAGATTTCTTGCTAGCTTATTAGTTTAAAAATAACAGATTTCCAAAGATAAAAAAGTTAAAAAATAAAAAAGATTAAAAAAGAAAAAAATCAACACATGTTTGATTTCCAAATGCAAAGAGCCTGATTTATTTAGCCATTACCAAAGAGCCTCCAAAGTTTATACTTGATGAAGACTTAAAAATTCAACGGAGGGAAAATAATCCCATTATGATTAATAATCCCATAAGAATAACTAAATTGTTTTTATTATTAATACACCCTGAGGGACAGAATGAAATGATATACATTTTTTGTGCATTGAGGTAAAAATGATGCCAGGATGATGGAAATTAGAAGAAAAGATTGGTAACAAAATCTATAAAATGCTGCAGGAGATTTTTGTAGACTCTTTAGATAGTGCTTATAAAAATTGCATCCTGAAATTTACTTCCAAATGTGCTCAGAAGTGGTGCCTGATCCATTCCAACCTGGCACTGAGCACCTGTGTCCCTTTCTCCCTTCCTGAAAGCGGCGGATGGGTAAATTCACCCCTATTGGGTAAGGCGCACACTCTGGGGAGAGGGTCAACTATAACCTTGACTTAATTCGTGCAAAAAACAAAAGCGTGTACACAAAACTCTCATGTCCCCTAATATCCTGAAATTAAAAAAATCAAAAAACGTACTTTGAAAGAAAAGGAAACGGCTTTTGCTTTTTACATCCTGCAAAAGTTTCTGTCTCTGGGTGTTTGGAAAAGTTGTCGCACCTGCATCTGTGAAATGAGAATCAGCACATCTTCCTCAGAGGACTGTTGAAGAAATGGGAATAAAATTAATTATGTAAAACAGCATGCAGGGATGAAATGAAATCCACTATCAATATTATTCTAGTTAGTTCAGTCTGTTCCAATATTGTGTCAAAAGCTCCCCGAGGTGGGAGAGAATTGAACCCGGAGTTAGGGAGCTTTTCGACTGTTAATTCATTATTTGCTTAAGCGCCTCTCAACCTATTGTTTGGCTATTCTGAGTTTCAATTTAGGAACTATCCTGCTCTGCAGAAAGGAAGCATTTGTGCAAACTTATCTCTAATATCTCTGTAAGCTATAATGCTGCTGATTTTATTATCTATATTGTCTGACAAGAAAGTAGCCAGCTCAGCACTAAAGGCGATTTAATTGTCAGAACCGATTAGCTATTTTTTTCTCGATATAAACAATAGCCTCTGGCTTTCTCGTCTCTCGGATTTCTGATTGTTAAGTCACATTATACCTTAAATCTCAAGGGCTTAAGGCAAGGGTTGTAAATTAAATCGAAAAGTGTTTTCTCTGGGGACACACGTGTAGTTCACGATCTCCACCTAGATAACTTGGAGAGAGGCTGGTCATGCTGAAGTTTTTCTATTACTTTTAGAAATTTTTCCTTATGTTTCTTATTTAATTTTTTTTTCTTTTCTCAAAAAAGGATGAGAGACAGAGGGCTTTGAAAATATTCGCCTTTTCTCTAAGGCTGGAACACTGAGGTAGTTGATGTGATGAATCTTGATTTCCAAAAAAGCCTTGTCAAGGTTGTAGAATCAAAATTAGAATTCTAGGCAGGAACGCCTAATTAAATATGACTAGATATGAGAATTTGGTTATCAAGTAGAATTTAGGAGGTCACTGTTAGAATGACTGCAGACAAATGTAATACAACCTGGGCATGAATAATATTTATAGAAAGAAATCTTAAATTGTGTTATTTAAAAAAATACATGGCACAAGAACGTGTTTAAAATTTTGGGTAACATTCATTGGAAATACCATGTTGAGTTTCTTGAAATGTGTGTACAATGTATTGAAGTTGAATCTTTAGCTATGCATCAAAATTAGGCCCACTCTGCAGTTAAAGGTAATAATGGATTCTGAGTAAAATCGTAAATTTGAAAAAAAAATTAGTTGTTGAGTCTGCGCTACAAATTAAAGTTGCCCCATGTGCTGACACCGAAGCTTGTTTTTGTCTGTGGTGAATGCCTCCAACACCGTAATAAAACGAAGGCACGTGTGTGCTCCCTGTGTACGTACACTTGAAACAGTGCATACAGACAGTAGTCCTAAGTACATTTAGCCGCAGGTTGTCTTTTTAAATATAAAATATGTACTAGACATACACCAAGGTTGGCGAGTTAGAACCCAGCTTGGGCCTGCTAAATAACAATGACAACTGCAACAAAAAAACAGCCAGACGTTGTAGTGGGCACCTGTAGTCCCAGCTACTTGGGAGGCTGAGGCAGGAGAATCACTTATGCCCAAGAGAGTTAGAGGTTGCTGTGAGCTGTGATGCCACAGCACTCTACCCAGGGTGACAGCTTGAGACTCTGTCTCAAAAAAAAAAAAAAAAAAAGTACTAGAAAATTCCCCTATATAAATGCATATGAGTTGAGCTGTAGGTACTCACAGTAGCTTGTATGTGTTTAGAGAACCACCTGTACCCAGAACACATCAACATCTCAGTTACTGCACTCACTACCTGCTCCACCTTGAGAGACTTATTTCACTTGCTTGAATCTTTTATTTTCATTGTTACAAAAATAAAGATTGAGGCTCAGCGCCCGTGGCTCAGTGAGTAGGGCACTGGCCACATACACCAAGGGTGGCGGGGTTGAGCCTGGCCCATGCCGGCTGAACAACAAAGGCAACTGCAGCCAAGAATAGCCGGGCGTTGTGGTAGGAGCCTGTAGTCCCAGCTACTCGGGAGACTGAGGCAAGAGAATCGCTTAAGCCCAAGAGTTGGAGGTTGCTGTGAGCTATGACACCATAGCATTCTACCAAGGGAAACAAAGTGAGACTCTGTCTCAAAAAAAAAATAAAATAAAATTAAAAAAAAAATAAATAAAATAAAAATAAATAAATAAATAAATAAATAAAATAAAAATAAAGATTGAGCACTTGACCGTCAGGTTTATTATGAGGTACTTCAACAGGTGCAAAGTGGACAGAATGATACCTGGCGTGTCCTGTCTAGACGCCCAGCCTGTCCCTAGCTGTCCTCTGCCTCTTTCTTTGAAGCATCAGGGTAATATTGGATTAGACCCGCACCTGCTGATCCATCCCACCACTCCGCGCTGTAAATGGTAATTCCCTGTTTCACTAATACTTTTGTTATTGCAAAGAATACACCAACGATTATAGGCTTTTGTATACACCTTTCACTTCACATGGGAATATACTGAAAAGAAAATATCTCAAACAAGACAATAAAAAAAGAATGTAATATTAAAAATTTGAAATATTTTAGCAATCTTGCTTCCGGGTGGTTTTAACCAAACGAAGCTTCCCTCACCAACTTGCCTCATTCTTTACGTGAATGTGCTCACCTTGTGGATTAAATTTTGCTTTTGTAGCTAATGCAGTTTTATTTTGTATTGTTGTAGTTTACATTGATGCTGAGATCATCCTTTCGTATGTGTAGAAAATAAGCTTACATTTCCTTTTTGATGAACCCTCAATGTTCTTCATCCAATTTAATCTGAGGGTTGTTGATGCCTTTCTTTTCTTAACTAATTTTAAAAGCTCCTTGTCCCTTTATGAAGGAAATTAATGCTTGGTCAGTTTATAGGTTCCAACGATTTTTCCCTAGTTTTACACTTATTCCTTTTCTAAAATCCATTTAAAGAAAATTTTACCTTTAGACATTTAAAACTGTATTTTTTTTTCTTTCATAGCTTCAGATTTTCTGTCATTTTTTGAACAGGCTTATCTAATTATATCTTCTAAAGTCGGATCTTTTCACATTTAAATAATGTGATTATACTTTGAAGTAACTTGAAGACAATTTATATGTGTTAGTAAAATTTCTTCCTTCATGGGAAAATAAAATTAACAAAAGCCCTTAAAACACTCACCAAGCTGCATGCACTTATGAAATAATTCTGATAGCCATTCAGATGTAAGTAAATCAGATATACTTATTCAGACATCAGTAAATCAATTTAAAATTTGTTCAAAGGACACATTTTTTTTCAACTATTAAGCAACTCTATTATGTTTGAAAGGATGTATTATGAATGTGGTGGTGTCAAATGTTCATGTTTTTTACTAAAATAAAGACACAGCAATACATTTTCAACATGGTTTATACATTGGATTCTTTCTTCCTTCTCCCCTCATGGGAGAAAAACTCAATTAATTCAAGGTGGGGGTCAGGGGGAGGGTGCAGCAGGGACAGCGAAGGAAAGAGGGCGGTGGAGTTAGGGTATATGGCACAGCTCTCGGGGGTAGAATTATATGGTATCCTAGAACCAAATTGATGACAATTAAGGAAAAAACAGACTCCACCTTTTCTAAAACACCTGACTGATCACGTCAGGTAAGTGCAGAGAATTTACTATTAGGCTAGTCAAAATGGAGCATCTTCTAGACATTTCCAAGATCATCTTTCATTAATTAGGGTAACCAAAGCTAGATGGATGTCTCCGTGGAGACTCTACAGCAACCCTGTTTTAATAGCCTGGATTATAATTTAATCAATGCATTACAAGCCTTATCAGCTGCTAGCCTGTACCTTTTAGGGGGACCAAGAGACATTGATCTCCTGAATCTATCTTCACAGCATACTCGCTGAGAAATGGTAGGTGTGCATTATACTGTATTTCACATAAGAATGTGGCGAATGTTAACAATTAATGGATGTCGATGGGCTGAGCATAGCAGGTCATATTGAAATGTTCTTTCATCATTGTAGGAAGCAAAGAGCTGGCTTGCAATGAACTTGATGGGTTGGAGGTAATTTCCTCTACGGGGGTGGATAAAATTTAGAAGACTTGTAGACAAGACTAAGGAACTGTGTCGTGACCGTGAAAGTCAGAGTTAGTGGATCATCCTGTTAGTGCAGTCGGTTACAATCGAACTCATTTCACAAACGTCTACATCACTGCTTTATTTCTATTTCTGGTAGCACAGCTTCCACTCTGATCCCCCCAAACAGAACGTTATTTTAGTTTTCCCTTGTATCTGTACCTCTCCCTTCCTGACTCCACCAAGCAACCTCCCAAAGTTGCTTCTGGGTCCACCCACTGACACTCTAAAGGAAACCAGGAAACATCCACACACCATCATGGCAAGTTGTAGGTTTGTACCACCAGATTTATGAGACCCTAAGGTGCCCATGTTACAAATATTCAGTATTTAAAAATGCCTTCTCTGAGATACACACGAAAGTATCTTCTGCTATGAAGATATTTTGCAGGAGCTGGGCATGGTGGCTCACACCTGTTATCCCAGCTACTCTGGAAGATGAGGCAGGAGGATGGCCTGAATCCAAGTGTTCAAGGTTGGAGTGTGTTATGACGGCTAGCATGGCACCTGTGAATAACCACTTCACTTCAGGCTGGACAACATCGTGAGACCCCATGTTTTATTTTAAGAATAAATAAAATAAAATAATTCTCAAAGATGATCAAATAAATTTAACAGGGAATAGAATTTGTTATAAGCAAGTTATAAACAAAGGAAAAAAAACCCCACTGGAAACATAAGCAAATAGCCTCATTATAGACACCCAAATTGTATAATGCTATGTGCTAAAATGATGTTCAGTACCTACCACCATGTGCATCGTTATGACCAATTATTTATACACATACGTATAAATATATAGGTACATCGTAATATATACTTAGATAGGTACAATGTATGCAGTATATATAGACACATGCCTACTTACACATCATTTATGTAGTTGTACACTATATGCGGACAGGCACGCACATATGCAAAATTTTAGAAAAACTTCTGAAACATTCTGAAATTTGAATAGTAAATCAAGACTACTTAATTCATGTCCTGTCCTAATTTACTTTAACAAAACTCCAAGGAAAAACAAGGCGTAGTTCAACGGCCAAACACATCCCCCCTTTCCGATATGAATGACTTCAGGAACTGGGGCATTGAAAAATTCTTCTTAAGAGGCCAAAGAGAAACAGCAGCTTTTTAGTTCAGTCCATTGGTGGAAGCTCATCAGGTGTACGTGCATTTTCTTTCCAAACTGTGTCATGCAAACGACCCGCGGTGCACAGATAAATACACACTAATGAAATGTATTTGTCAGTCTGACCTTTCATAAAAAGCTCTTGGATCAAAACTGAGTTCCTGTAAGAATGTACTGAAGGGAAAGTTGAAAAACATTCCACAGATCAATGAATTACAGCCTCTACCTCGCATGCCGGGGTCACTTTATTGCTCTTGGAGACTTATCATTCGTGGTAAACAAAGCACAGAAGGGAGGTAGCGTTGGGGAAACAAGACCCCAAATCCTCAAACCCAGGTGCACGTTCCATATCCTCCTCCCTTTTAAATTGATCTCCGTAACTCTAGATGGTTTCATGCAGTATTTATAAGAAAGGATCACAATAGGTAGGAAATTGTATTTGGGTTAGTTAGACAAATTAGCTGTTTGTTTTGTTGTTCAGATAAAATGGACGTACTTACATGATTTTGTAAGTGTTCCTTCATCTGGGTATTTATACACAAACGCACGTGGCTGTAAACACACACACACACACACACACACACACGTAGAGGCAGGAAACATGGGTTGAATGTTTCTAATTATAAAAACAGATTCACTGATATTGATCCATAAAACATATATTTTTTTTCTCCCTCCAGTCATTATTTGATTTTCCATTTTTATTTTCCTTTAACATCTTGAAATTGCACTGGTGATCCCATCAATTTGGGAAATTCATATGATTAACTGAATAAGCTCTCAATTACATTTTATTCTAATTGTTTAGGTAATTTGATTATCATAACAAAAACCAAGGGGTGGAAAATCTCTTCTGCTTCCCCTCTTTCCAAATCTTCAGATGCAAAAAGCTGAATACGAAACGATTTGCAAAGTATTTGTAAGAAGCTGTGGAAATATGAAATCTGTTCATTTGTAGCAATTTTACGCTTTTCTCCATTAACGATTGGCGCAGAGGCAGTAATTTCAGCTGTGAGGGCGAGTCTGTACCAAATTCTCCCTCAGCTGTTTCTGTTGCTTTAAATAGTATTAATATTAATGAATTTTTATAACCGGAATGATTCTTTTTTAAATAAGCTGACTTCACATTAATAAAAGAAAAATGACTCCCATTTGGTAGTCATGGAAGGTGGCACCTTCCAAAATTCTGCAGACATCAATCTCTAGCAGTTCTGAGGAAGAGGGTCTTGTTAAAAATATTACTGTTTATTACTTTTATTCAATCTTCATTACTCGAGATAGAGCTTCAGAATCCATCAGTGGAAATTCCACAGGGTGCAATTATGACTTGGAGGCTAAATATTTCTTCATAAAAGGAAAGCAATATCACATTTGAAACATCGTATGACACCAAATTTAGAAGGGAAAAAAAAAAAGTTCAAGGCATTGACTCTTATAATGCTCTCTAAAATAACTTTCTGTGTGTCTGATTTAAATAAGCCTCTGGCTAGCAAACTCTAACTCAGCCTCTTACGACGTCAAATGGGAATTTTTGTGAATTCTTATTAGACATGAGAGATGGGTGGGGAAATGAGGGAAGACATTGGGAATGATTTCCCACTATTCTGTTCCAATGTGGGGTGAGATGGGGGACAGCTCTCACAGATTAAAGAAAGGGTGCTTCTCAGAACGTCTAGACTTCTAATGAATCAATGGGTCTAAAATATTGATTAAAAAGCCCATGGGTTAATTTGCATTCTGGTTGTGGCTTCCTTCTGTAAATATTTTCTTCTTTATGTTATAGTTCCTAACACTTGGAAACATTGAACAGCCCCAGGGATTTCCTGATACATTGTCTAAAATTTCACCCTCAGTGTTTTCCCTAAACACCACTTTGTCTTCCTCCTTGGAGAAAAGTCTTAACTCACTTGCACAAGCATTCTAGCCTCAGGATGTGCTTCTGGGGGCCTCAAACTAAGACAGTAGTTTTCTAACTAGACACAAATTCTTCTAAATACCAGGCGCCCAGTGTGGTGGCTCACACCTGTAATCCCTGCACTCTGGGAAGCTGAAGCAGGTGGATTGCTTGAGCTCCAGACTTCAAGACCAGGCTGAGCAAGAGCAAGACCCCCCCATCCCTACTAAAAATAGAAAAACTAGCCTGGCTTTGTGGTAGGTGCCTGTAGTCCCAGGTAATTGGGAGGCTGAGGCAAGAGGATTGCTTGAGCCCGAGAGCTTGAGGTTGTTGTGAGTTGTGACACCACAGCACTCAGCACAGGGTGACAGAGTGAGACTCTGTTTCAAGAAAAAAAAAAAGAAAATAATATTATCTGGGCAAGGGACTTGAAGAGAAATTTCTCTGAAGAAGACAGGCACACAGCCTACAGACATATGAAAAAATGCTCATCGTCTTTAATCATCAGAGAAATGCAAATCAGAGAGGTGCTTTCTCAGCACCATTGTTGTCTGCTCTATCGAAGATTGGTTAGTTGTAGGTAGATGGTTTTATATGTGGGTTGCCTGTTCTATTGCATTGATCTGTATCTCACATTTGTTTGTCCAGGCAGAGTTTCATAGTTACCCACGTTGGTGTCTTTCCTCTGACAGACGGTTCAGTCACAAGGTGAGACAGCAGCACCTGAGTGCCCTACTGGGAATCAAGAATTGCACTGCCTTTGTGTCTCACCCCTTTCCATTCATGAGAAAGGCACACTTCCAGCTCTTTTTGCAGATGCTCTGAATTTTCTCCCTCTCTCTCTTTTTTTTTTTTTTTTTTGAGACAGAGCCACCATTTTTCACACTGGGTAGAGTGCCATGACATTACAACTCACAACCTCCAACTCCAGGGCTCAAGGGATTCTTCTGCCTTCACCTCCCAAGTAACTGGGACTACACACACCCACCACATCGTCTTTCTTTTTCTAACCCAGATTTTTTCTTTTTTCTTATTTTTTTTTGTTTAGAGACTGAGTCTCACTGTATTGCCTTTGTTAGAGTACTGAAGCATCACAGCTCACAGCAACCTCCAGCTCTTCATCTTAGGCAATTCTTTTGACTCAGCCTCTAGAGAACCCCGGAGTATGGCACCAGTGCCCCACTCCTTGAACCACAGGCGCCGCCCCAGATTATATATCTTCTAATCAGATAAAAAATACTTTGTAAAGAATTAGTCTGCATTTCTTTACTTACTAAAAACACAAAATTTGAATGGCTATTTAGTGCTAGGGCTTCAGGAATCAATAAATAATGGACCAGAAAAAGTGGGCATGTGAAAATCTTGCATTAAAGTACAGATAATTAGTGCTTTCAAGCAATGTGAGTGACAATAAATATAACCAGAGGAAACGGAAAGGAATTGACAACATACAAATGTATTTCTCACTGGAGAGAACTGTGAGCTGGTGGGGAAATTAGAATGTAAGAAAGAAATACAATTTATGTTTAGAAATGCAGTTTTTTTTGCCAAATTGTGAAAGGTTTTGAATATAATGTAAAGTAGTTTGAATTAGCAAAAGTCTAATTAAGGGGTGTAATATGACAAAATATTAATTTTGGAAAGAAAACTGTCTGGATTGTTGAACATGGTAGAGAGTGAGTGGAAACTATAGCAAAAAACAAACAAAACTAGTTATTCAAGCTGAGATGAAAGACAATTAGAACTTACATAGGGCAATAGTAGTATTTACTTAGTAATCAAGTGGCTGAATTTTTCATACAATACCGAGAATAATGGAAACAGAGGATAATAATAATAATAATGCCAGCACATATCAAATATAAATAAAACAGTCTTGCTATTAATATCAATATTTTTAAAATATACTTCAGAATTTATATAATTTATACCATATTTATATGTATAACATTGGGAAGCAAAAAGAAATGAAGTTAAATTTAATTTATAAGAGAAATATTAAGTGATAACCTACAGTTATGAATTCATGGGTGTCCATGTATGTTCATCTGAAGTAGTTATAGAAAAAAAACAATCACTAAAATGATATTACCAATAATGTCTACTTTGATGGTTACATTTCTTATATTCAACCCACATTTATGATTATATATTTTTTGTGTATTTTGGGCAGAATGAATTATATGGAATAAATAATAAGGTATATTCCACCTTTCATTTGCCACATATTATGTGTGGCATAATTAAAATGATATAAGGAAAAATCTCTGTTCCTAGAGTTATTGGATTTTATATAATGAATACCAAATTATAATAAGTTGACTAAAAGTATTGGTCAAATTTCCAAATGTTAAAGTAATTTTTATGTCATACTAGAAATACATTAAATTGCTCAGGCGACTGTTTTACCTCTTTTCTGAGGAGAACTTTATGGAAAGACAATGGATGGACCTTATAGTTAGAAGGTTTTTTGCTAGAAATAATCACAGCTATGATAATCTTTCTGCTTTTCGCATCAGACCTATGATAAGGGCATCAGATAAACAGAAGTGATAGAGATGGAAGTGATTGAAGTCTTCTGGACCAAAATTTTCTCAAAAGTCAACCGGCGGTCAGACCACTTGAAGATTTTTAGTGTAGATCTGATTCCACAGGTCTGGGATGGAGGATCTAAGATTGCTTTTCTTTCAAACTCTCAGATGATAATGGTCATTACTAGTTTAGAGATAATACTTTGGGTAGCAAGTCCATTTCTCCTAATATTCCAAATAGGTACATAAACTCAGATAAACTTCTTGATCCGAAGCTAAGATAAAACTGATCATGACAGACCCAAACTATATCATATTATTTTTATTCTCTTAGTAATGTGTATATAACCGTTTTTTAAAAATATTAGTTATATCATTCTGTCACAGCATTTATATTTTGTTTTTATTAATTTAATTCAGAACTAACTAAATCACTATCAGCAGATTTTTTACTAAGTTAGTGTATTATTTATGAAGAGAGGACAGTACAGTAGGCAGAACATTTGCAACGCTAAAATGAAATGAGAATGGTATCCTAAAGTGGTGATTGGAGACATATTGACCTGCAACAACAATGTGATACCTTATGTGTATTTGTGATATGGTTGGTTTAATATAAAAGTACTTAATTCTATTTCATTTTTGGTGTAATGATCCAATTCAATTGGCACAAAAAAAAAAAAATTCATTTGAATCTAACCTTTAAACCTTTCAACACACTTTCCCCTGTGAGTTTAGTCAACCATACCAAGTTGAGTTAGAGTACCAATAGAGTTCCCTACTAGTATAGAGATTTCTTTTAACAGGTATAATGAAATTTTTTGTGACTTGGAGTAAGGTGCCTGCTAGGTCTGCCAGCTTGCTTTAAGCTAGAATGAAAAGGCATATAGAGTTTATTCATATTGATGTAGTCTCTAATTTTATTATGTTCAAATCTTTACAAAAGCTTTTAAAATGTTTTGTGGAATATTGAATTTGGATAATTACACATTGTCTTCTACTAATGGTAAAAATAAATTCAGCACATTTTAAAAGCTTGCACAAAAGTGGCAGTTCACAGAATAATAAGGAAAAACAAATAATGATAAATGGAAGTACACTATCCTTTGGATAATTTGTTTCTTGGGGAACATTTATACTCATATTTTTACAGTTATTAAGGAAAATATGAACTTGTCTCATATTCATTCATATACTGATGAGTCTATCAGTAAGGTTAACCATGTTGCAAGGGAAGACGTGGCTCTTGGTGTCTCCTATGTCACATATTTTCACACTTTGCAGGAGACATAGAGTGTCTGTCAGAGACATCACTGACAATAAGTAAAACACTTAAAAAATTCATTCTCAAGGCCTCTTCTGTCCTGCACTCCTGATTTCTTAGGGCCTTCTACTTGGTCCAGTACTTCAAATAACATCCAAGTTCTGGATTTTTCTAGTATTTTTCCCAACCCAAAATAAGAAAGAACATTTGTCTTCAGTATTTCAAGTTGATCTGTTGACAGAGCAATCTGTTTCAATGCATTGGTGATTCACACTTGGACTAGTTTTTATCAATGACTCAAATGAATTATGGAATACACAGTTTCGAGAAAGACAACATGTTGGATTTAGCTAGTACAACATATGACTCTTTCATTCAGCACGTTTATACTGTGTACTTGAAATATTCAAAGCACTGTGCTTGGCAGGATTGAAATTATACTGGTAAAAGTGATATTTAATATCTCTTAAGACCTAGAAAATAACAATAATCACAGTACTTTTAGGCTTCTTGAAAATCCACTGGGCAATCAATACTATATATTCTAATGTGGGATGTTTGGGGAACATACTACATATAAATTATAAAACCTAATTGACAAGTTAAGTTTTTATACAAGCCTACATCTGTGGAAAATTAAAAGGCAGAGTTATGTGAATCAGATGTTTTATTCCACACATTTTAAGTTTTTCAACCTCATGTAGAGAAAATGCAAATACATTTACTCTGGGACTAGTTCAGAACCAACTAAAACAGTGGTAAGTTATGCAATCTGAAAAATGCATATTCAGTTGTGTCTCAAGAATTCATATTTTCATGTTACTATGATCCAAGAGGACTCCAATTAATCTTGGTAACTTAAAAATCAGTCTAAGAGTTGGAATTATGTACTCAGAATCAATAGTCCAGACACACACAGGTGTACACACACACACACACTCACAGACATACGGGCATATATACACACACTGATAGTTTTTTTCTTTTTCTTTTCCAAACCTCACAATGGGGGAAAAAAAAGAAAAAATCAAAACAGTAACTTTAGAGGCTAAATGAAAGGGCATTTAGATAACTTGGGAGAAGATAAGAAACAACCCAACAGCATAATTTGGCCCTTAAAGCCACTGGCAACATTTCCAAACATCTAATAATTATACACTTGAACCTCTTTCTAGAGTTCAACATGAAGTTAAAGCTCACCTCAGGGCTTACTAAAACTTGTGCTTAGTCAAATCTTAGCTTTTCCCACATGGCTAGGAGGACACTGATTTACTTAACTCTAATCTGACATCTCAGCTACAATAGTCTCTACCCTGCTATGTTCCACTAAAGGCAGAATCATGCCATAGTGATCTTAGTGGACTTGTGCCAATTTCTGTTCCACTTTTGCCTCAAACAGAATCATAAAGCAGTATCATTTTATTAATATGTATTTGCTTTTTGATTATATCATAAGTGTTATCTCAAAAATATATATAAGATGTATTTTTTCACTTAGTTATATTTTCTAAAAATTTTCAATTCAGAAGTTAATGCAAAAGCAACTCTAAAGATAGACTGCCACTGTTTTGATTAATATTTCTTGACATAACAGCTTTGTATTTAGCTGCAAGTTTATTCTAATCAACTTCTTTCCAAGAATCTGGGTAAATTATTGGCAGAATTAATGCTCCCAGGATGTATCTTCTCTGCCATTGCAAGCTCTCTGGAGTTTATGCACAATTAACTTACTAGCTACAGTATCTTTTTGTATGTAATTCATAATTTTATGTTGTTTGGAGAGATTGCCTGCCTTTAAAAGAAAATCCAGAATAAAGACTGTTTTTTTTTTTTTTTTTCAATTTTTGCTTCTTTTTTTCCTTCATCTCTGATAGAAAGTTCACTTCATTTGGAAGGCTAAATTGAACATTTGGGGAAAACATGTAATTCTATGGAATAGTTTCATTGATGACTTTCTATCAAACATCAAATTTCAAATAGGCATAGATATTTCTTCCCTTTTTTTTCTGTGGTATGGTTGTGGGCCAGTGCCACCTCCTATTTCCCTATTCCAATTTATACATGTTTCATATGTAACTCATGTCTCTGAGTCATCCATGCTATTGCGCTCTTTGGTACCCAGCAATTGCCCATTACTCTACTTTAGTTAATTGCTGGCTAGCTTGCTAGAAATTAATTAATGTATGACAGGTCAGCCAGAATTTAATTAGGATGGAATATAAGTAATTATTTTTATATAGTTTTGAAAACTAAAAGTAATTGGGGTGAATTTTTAATAAACATTTATTAAATGAGCTTCACATTTCCATTAAAGATGGAATTTCTCCATTATTGTTCCTAATAGATGGATCCAGTGAAATATATTACCAATTATAATAAAACAATATTGCCTCCATCAAATTTCTTAATCTCTCTGTGGCTCAGTCTCTTTGCTGTAAGATTAGAATAAAAATATTTATTTTACATGTCAAAAAGGAAAGGGAGAAGACTGGTGAGAAGTGACCTACTTGCTCTTAGCCAGACTGCAGCAGAGTAGAAGCGACAGAACTATTATACACAGCCTTAAAAAATGCCTGTAAAATAATTTAAGCAACATCAGAAATCCTTGTCACCAAAAAGACTGGTTTCTTTTAGATAGATTGGTCACATTTTTTGGCATGATTCAATTGAAGGGAGACCACACAGCACATCTTAATTACTTTTTTGTGTTATTATTACAACAAAAGCATCTGAAAGAGCACATTATAAATTCCCTTCTGTGCCTCTTCTCACATACTTTGATCTGAATCTAAACTTTAGATGTTTATTTTTATATAAATTTATCTTTCTTATTGTTGAAATTAGATTTATCTTATATTCTGAAATTCCAGCCTCAGAGTTTACAATTAATCGCATGATATTCAAAGAGAATAACAATAACTACACATTTGGAAAATTAAGCATGTACCAGGAGCTGTTGTAAGTCTGTCTCTTGTCTCGACCAATTTAATTCTCACTACCACCCAGTAGACACCATTGAGAGGTGAGGACAAAAGTAATTTTATTCTGGAGCTCATATTCTTGCTTGATCAGCTACAGTGATGAAGGAATGAAATGGAAGCTCAGTGATGAACAAAGAGGAATTAAAACTAAAATACTTTGAGGAATAATTTCAGAAATCAGCATGTAGTTTGCAGTTAATGTTATTCCTCATTTTCCCTTCTGTATGCTTTTATTCTGTTATATATGAAAACCGAAGAGATACAGCAAAAGTTATAAGGGAAGTTCACAGCAACAAATATTTACACCAAAAAAGTAGTAGAACTTCAAATAAATAAACTAACAATACATCTCAAAGAACTTTAAGAAATGTGAGAGCAAATCAAACCCACAATTAGTAGAAGAAAAGAAATACAGCAGAAGTAAAGTCAGAAATAAAAACCTACACAGTATCGAGAAATCAGAAGGTGTTCTCTCTGAAATAATAAACAAAATTAAGAAAACCTTAGCCAGAATAGCTTAAAGCTACCATATTGAAGGAGAGGATGACATTGGAGGAGGGGTACTACCTAATTTCAAGATATAGTAGAAAGCTACAGTAATGAAGACAGCATAGTATGGGGAAAAGAATAGATAAATAGATCAATAGGACAGAATAGAGTCTAGAAATACAAAAAGTACAGTCAAATGATCTTTGACAAAAAGGCAAAATAAATTCAATGAAGAATAGTAGATTTTTTTAAACTAAAGGTGCTAGGACAATAAGACATTTACATGCAAGACAATTAATTAGCAACATACTTTTTCATTCACTAACATTGCCTTAAAATGGATCATAGACTTAAATTTAAAAAATAAAACTATAAAACTTTTATAAGATAACAAAGTCTGGCAGAATTGAATTTATTATGGCTGTTTAGATATGATACACAAAAAATGACACCTGAAAGATAATATTGATCTGTTGGACTTCATTAACTTTCAAAACTGCTTTGTGAAAGTCACTTTTAGAGAATTAAAAGATGAGCTGCTGAGTGGTAGAAATACTTGCAGAATATACATCCAATAAAGGACCTATATCCAAAGCATAGAAAGAACCCTTAAAACTTAACAATATAAAGAAAAACAATTCAACTTGTAGATGGACAAAAAGTGTGGACAGACACCTCACCAAAGAAGATATGTGGATGGTAAACAAGCAAATAAAAATTCTATTTTTTTTTTTTTTTTTTAGTCAGAGTCTCACTCTGTCACCCTGGGTAGAGTGCAATGGCCCTGGGAAGAGTACTTTGACATCATAGTACTGTATGTACTCTACAGTACATCACAACAATTAAATTCTTGGGTTCAAGCAATCCTCTTGCCTAAGCCTCCTGAGTAGCTGGGACTACAGCACCTGCCACAATACCCAGTTAGTTTTTCTATTTTTATTAGAGATGGGAGTCTCACTTTTTCTCAGGCTAGTCTCAATCCCCTGAGCTCAAGCAGTTCATCTGCCTTGGCCTCCCATAATTCTAGGAATAAGGTATGAGCTAGCATGCTCAGCTCAAATAAAAATTCTTAACATCTTATATAATTAAAGAACTGTAAATTAAACTAATAATAATACCACTGAAGACTACTCACAGCAAAAAAACAAACAATAAGAGATCACTGCATACCAGTTAGAATTATAATATTAAAGTCAAAAACACTGATAACACCAAATCCTGATGAGAATGTACAATGTAGAAATGAAAAATGAAAAATGATATAGCCATTTTGTAAGACCATCTGGCATTTGTATAAATACAGTGTTACCTAATGATTAGCTACTCAGCTGCTTGACATTTACCCAAATGATTTAAAACTCATGTCCACAAAAAACATGTACAGAAATTTCATATCAGCTTTATTCATTATTGGCAATATTTGGAAACAACCATGATGTTCTACGATGGATGAACAAATGAAAAATATTGATACATCCATATATGATACATCCATATTATTATTCAACAACAGAAAATTTTGTGCTATCAAGGAATGGAAAAAAAAATGAAGGAATGTTAAATACCTACTGATTAGTGAACAAAGTCATTCTGAAATAGGCTACATACTGTAGAATCACAGTTATATCACATTCTGGGAAAGGAGAAACTAAAGAGACATAACAATCACTACGTGTCAGGAATTTGCAAAGAAGGGGAGATAAACAGGTGACTCTGGGGATTTTTAGAGCAGAAATATTTCATGTTGTGGATATATAACACCAAGCATTTTTGAAAACTGGTATAACTATACAACACAAAGATTGTCCTATTATAAACTATTGACTTTAGGTGATAAGAATGTACCAATATTAATTCTGAAATTTTCTTTAAAATTTTTCAAATATTCCACATGAAATTTTTAAAAGTACGGGAAACTGACAGGAGGACACTTAGGATGGCTTAAGGAGAAGGTGTGTTGAAATTCTCAGTACTTTCTGCTCACTTTTCATGTAAATCCAAAACTATTCTAAAAATAAAGTCTATTATTAAAAAAAAAAAACTACTTAAAAATTAATAAGTTTAAAGGAGATCGCCATTTGCCATACCTTAAGATGTGTAGATTAGAATGGGGCTATGACTATGGGGAGATAATATTATAGAAAAAAAATCAGTAAGTTATAGCTTCTTTCTGAGGAATTATTTTTATTTTGCAGATAATCTAAAAAAATAATTTTTCATTATTAGGGAGTAAAGCTTTGTGAATCTAGAAATGTAGCATGGGATAAAGAAAAAACTCCATTTTATATCAAATAAAATAGCGCTACATACTAGATCTTCTAGGTAAGAGTCGTGTTCCATTGGATTTAGTTTTGTCATTCATCAGAGGGAATAGTAATTCTTTTTAAGCTCATAATAACAATTGCTACAAAGATCAAATTTTAACATGGATTACAAAATCATATAGAGAAGCTCATTACTCCAGCCCCAGAACTCAAACAACTTGGAATATGAATCAAAAATTCAAGCAAATTTTGCCTTAAATCCCAATACTGTTTTGGAATCCAAATTCTGTGAGTATGTTTCCACATCTCTCAGGAACACCCCCCCCCCCCCCAGTTTGTTGTTCAGTTTATTGTGGGAAGCTAAAGAGAAAGTGTCTTGTGTGATTTTCTCTGCTAATGTCATGCTCATGTTACTGTTTTATGTTAATTTTATAAAATAACAACTAAGTGTATTCACTATGGTTCTTAAAAAAATGTAATAAGGAAAATAAGAGAAAGAGGAAAGCCGTTAGAGCTATAATTGAAGTTAAGAAAGATCTCATGGCTAAGCAGGAAAGCGGTACACATGTGGCTGATCTTGCTCCAATGTCAGAATGCCTAAATTGATCGTGTGAATGATTTTGAAAAATAAAGAAGATATCAAAGCAGCTGATGGGGCAAAAGGGGTTATAATGTGGACATGGAAAAGTATGGAAGAGATGGAAAAACTCCTCTTATTTGGATTAATGAAAAACAGTTGGCTGGAGATGTGATTTCTGAGACGATAATTTGTGAGAAAGTCAAGGTCCTCTGTGATGGTTTAGTGAAAGGCATACCTGACGCTAGTGCTCAAAGGGAGGAGTTTAAAGCAGTAGGGTGTGGTTTGGGAACTTTCAGAAAAGGACTGGGATCCATAGTTTTGTTATGCATGGAGAGGCTGCCAGTTCTAATTTGGAAGCCGCGGAAAAGTTAGTGAAAGAGTTTAAGGACTTCGTGAATAGTGAGGGGCAGCTTTCCAATGAAGCATTTAATTGTGATGAAACAGGCTTTTGTATTTTTTAGGATTTTGTATTTTTAATTTTATTAATACTTTTTATTTGAATATTATTTGTTAATATTTTACCTTAAGACCTTGGCATGGTGGCTCATGCCTATAATCCTGGCACTCTGGGAGGTGGAGGCGGTGGGTTGCCTGAGCTCACGTGTTCAAGAGCAGCCTGAGCAAGAGCAAGACCCCTTCTCTAAAAATAGCCAGGCATTGTGGTGGGCGCCTGTAGTCCTAGCTACTTGGGAGGCTGAGGCAAGAGAATCGTTTGAGCCCAAGAGTTGGAGGTTGCTGTGAGTAATGACACCACAGTACTCTATTGAGGGGGACAAAGTGAGACTCTGTCTCAAAAAAAAAAAAAAAACAACATATATTTTACCTCAAAATTCAGTATATTTACTGTTAAAATCATTTGGAACATTCGAGTTAATGGGACTCAAGACTAGAATAATCCAATTTCTATTATTTTAAATGGAAAAAATTGTCTTGGAACTTGAATGGGGTTCTGGAATGGATTAAGTTCAGATTTCAAGGTATCACTATACTAAAGATCCTCATTTATTCAGCAAAACTATTAAGTACCTATGCTATTTCAGGCAGTATAATAAACACTGAAGGCATAATAGTGAAAAAAGTAGTCACAATTCTGGCCCTAATAGAGCTGAGTTTGAACAAGTAAAGAGATATTAAAGATTTCTATTACTTTGTGTAAAATGACAGTGGCAGTAAATACTGCAAAGAAGAATTATAGGTAGGGCTTAATGAGAACACATAATAATAGAATTTGTTCTATCCTTGTCCCTGTGATAATGGAGACATAATGAGGAACTAAAAAAAAAATTATGGGTGGCACCTGTAGCTCAGTGGGTAGGGCACTGGCCACATACACTGAGACTGGCAGATTGACCCTGGCCTGGGCTAGCTAAAACAACAATGACAACTGCAAAAAAAAAAAAAAAAAAAAAAAAAAAAAAAAGTCCAGGTATTGTGGCAGTTGCTTGTATTCCCAGGTACTTAGGAGGCTGAAGCAAGAGAATCACTTAAGCCTAAGAGTTTGAGGTTGCCATGAGCTGTCATGGCACTCTACCCATGGTGACAGCATGAGTCTCTGTCTCAAAAAAAAAAGATTAGTGGGATATGCAAAGGCATGACAATTAAGTTTGCAAACTCATCCTAGAAAAAGTGCTACATACCTCATTGCTGAATACCACACAGTCATCTTCAAAGTATTCCTTTTGGGAAGCCATGCCTTGGCACCAGCTTCTAGTCCACCCTTCAAAGCAAGGGTACCATACTTTTCTTTTTTTTTTTTTTTTTAACTCTTTTTCTGAAATGGACATCAGAGGTGTCATTGTATTACCCTTAATGTCATCAAAATGTCTTCCTTTCAATATTTCTTTTTATCTTTAGGAAAAGAAAAAAGTCCTGAGTACCAGATAAAGTGAGTGCCAATGCAGTTTTTTTTTTTTTTTCCTGGCTTAAAACTACCTCACAGACAGTGTGATGTGATCTGGTGCATTGTTGTGATGCAAGAGCCTGAGTTGTTGGTGAAAAGTTCAGGTTGTTTTTGTCTAATTTTTTTGTGCAGGCTTTTCAGATCTTCTAAATAGTAAACTTGGTTAACTGTCCACTTGGTACAAATTAGTAATGAATAATCCCTCTGATATCAAAAAAGGTTTACATCATCATTTTGATTGTTGATTTGAACTGACAGAAACTTTTTGGTTTGGAGAATTGATTGACTTCCATGTGTACTTTAACACTTTGTTTCAGGGTCAAATAGGTATACCCATGTTTCATCAAAAGTGATAACACATCCCAAAACATCATCTTACCTCTCCAAAAAGTCTTGGCAAACTTCAACTCTCCTTTGCTTTTGTTCATCAGAAAACATCTTTTGGGATCATTTTTTAACACACCTTTCTCATGCCAAGACTTTCAGTTAAGATTTTTCTGTTGGTGTTTACTTGGTCTGCTATGCTTCTCATAGTCATCCAACAATTTTGACACACAATGCAATAAAATGTTCCAATGTTTTCATCAGTTCTGCTTGTGATTGGCCACCTTGACCTCTCGTAGTGACACTTTTTCTCCTCTCAAAAAAAAGTTTAATCTATTTGTACACCGACATTTTCTTAATAACATTATCCCCATAATTTGGACTAAGTTTCAAGTGTTCCTGATTTCACTTTCACCCTTTCCAAGATTAACGTGAAATTTAATGTTCATTTGTTGCTCTAATTCCAGTTTCAACATTCTCATGATAGCACATAAAACACACAATGCCACTTCATAAGGAATCAGCACACTTTGATGTGAACTGTGAGATACAGATATACCAAGGTTATGAAACTTTACCGAGTTGTTTGTACAGTGCTGCCACCTCACGTGCGTGATGGCAAGATTATGACCTTAATGGTTAGGCCTTGTAGAAGGGAAGCAGAACAACAAAAATAACAAAAACTGCCAATAAAGATACTCTGCCAAAATGAGACTAAAAACAAAGAGCAAATGGCATAGTGACTATGAGAAAGGATGAGTATTCAGCTCGATAAACAAGAGTCCAAAAATAGAGTCCACTCTTTAAGAGATTGAAAATCTTTCTAAACATCACTGAACTAACTACCTAGGTACATACATATTTGGAGGAAAAATCAATTTAATTTTGGCCTCATACCTTAAACCAAAATATGGTCCATATACATACCATACAGGCATACCTCATTTTATCTGACTTTACTTTATTATACTTCACAGATAGGGTATTTTTTACAAATTGAAGATTTGTGGCTACCCCATTGAGCAACTCTACTGTATTACTTTTTTGCCAGCAAGTGCTCACTCAATATTTCTGTGTCAGCAGTTTTTAGCAATAAACTAATTTTAATTTAAGGTAGGTACATAATTTTATTAGATATAATGGAATTGCACATATTGCAGAGTACAGAATGAGTAAATATAACTTTTATATGTGCTAAGAAACCAAAAATTGAGTTCACTCATTTTATTGCGATATTTGCTTTATTGTTATGCTGGTTGGGAACTAAACCTGCAATGTCTCTAAAGCATGTCTTTAGTTAATTTTTATTCAATAAAAGTATAAATATATTTTGAAAAATGAGGGTGGAGATTTTAACCTCAGGGTAGGAAGAGGATGTCTAAATATAATTGGAAATAACATTTGATTGTTATTTCTGCATAAAACTTAATTTCATGCATAATAAAACTACATTCATAAACAGAATGTCACTAGCATTTAAAGGGATATGAGAAGGGATGGTTGACAAGTAAGAGAGAGGAGTTGTCAGAGAAATAATATAAAAAGTAGGAGAGTGTGCTGCCAAAAAGCTAAGAAAGGATTATTTCAAAAAGAGAGGAATAAGCAAGAATGTCATGGATGCTGAGTATTCAAATAAAAAGAGGAAGGAGGCTGAAGAAACACCCAATAATACCAGCAACAAAGAGATAGTGAGCTGTTGTATGATTTATGGAACTAGAAAATTTTAGACACAGTCTTGAGAGGAATTATGAAGTTCTGAACTGGTTTATGAGTTTATCCACAAATTATGGTGGGAAATAAATGTTTGTGAACTTGACTTCATCTTCTTGCCATGAACGATGTAGGACTTTTGATAAAAAAGTAAAAATGGCACATTTATTTTGAACTGAGTCAATAGTTCCATTTTCTTTTAAAGTTTTAATTATCTTTTCAGCACAAAAGGCATCAAATGATTTCATGAAATTTAATATGAAAACACATAGTTACAAAGTAAATTTTCATACACATATCTTTGATAAATCATAAGGAGCTGAGATGTAACTTTCTCTGATATTTTCCTATGTTTTTTTGGTTATGTCCAACACAGGGTAAGGAGAGGGTGAAGGTTGACCTATTTCTGAGAGAATAATGAGTTTTAGCACAATCCCAGGGAAATATTGAAACCCAGGTATTTTGTGCTCTTCAGGTTATTTTAAATGTGAATGCTGTTTTTAGGGACAAACATCAATCATTATTTTCTTATATCAACAGTTTGGTATGTGCATTATTTAAAAAAGGAAAAAAAAAAGAAACAAATCTTGGACAGATCATATGAAATTTATATGAACTGCGACACCTTTATAGATGAGTAACAGGAAAAAAAAAACAACTGTTAATTTTCTATATGATTAACTTTTTAAATCAAATAATAGCCTTGGGCATAGTTCATCTATTTAAAAAAAAGTGGTCTTATTCAACCAGCATATTTACACTTCTATAAAAAGCCTTCTTAAACAAGTTATGTCCCCTTCTTTTGATACCTCATAAAAACTGTACCATTTCTCATGCACTTAAAATATGCTGCTATTTATCTTCAGTTGCACTGAATAATAAATGGTGAGAGTTTTGTTTTAGAATTTTAATAAAACTTACAACAGAATAGACTTTGCTATACCAAAGTAGAGGTCACTCTAACTGAAAAACAAGTGCTGAAACTGTGACTATTTTCTTTATATTTGTCTTAGTTCAGGCTGCTATAACAAATTAATATAGACTTGATATCTTAAAAAACAAACATTTCCCATGGTTGTAATGGCTTGAAGTAGGAGATCCATGTGCAGCACCCACTGGATTCCTGAAGAGAGCTCTCTTCCTGGTTATGTCTTAGTGAGGCCTTTCTTGGCCTTGGTATATGCAGATAGAGAGAGAGAGAGTAAAATTCTTAATCTCTTCTTCGGTTGTATAAGGGCACTAATCTCAACACAAAGGTTCCACCCTAAGAAACAAATCTAACAGCAAGTACCAAGTACCTCCCGAAGGCCTCACCTCCAAATACCATCACATTCAAGGGGGAGGTAGGATTTCAATCTATGAATTTAGAAAGGACACATTCAATCCATAGCTACATTCAATGTTTGAAATGCCTAATCAAACTTCTTTTCTACAAGTTTTTCCTAGAATATTACGTTATGAACTTAAACACAATTGCTTGTTATGTTAATTAGTGTTGGTAGACTGTCAATCAGGGCATAATGTGAAGTTTGGGCTATAGTTACTTTGAAATGGATTTATTTAGCCATAGCTCTTCTCATTTATTCTCACTATGAGAAGACCATTTGGCAGATATGAGTCAGGATTGAGTTTTCTAATGTTATATGCTATCTCTAACAGATTTTTTTAAATACAAAAATTAATTTTATCATATCTTTTCTGAATATTATTTGACTTCATTCTGGTTTTCTCATTTTGTTATTGTCAAACTTTAAGGGGAAAACATATTATAAACATCAATTGTGTTCTTATAGTCTGTTCATAAATCCTTTAGTGTAGAGGGAGGTCTTATTTTAAAAATATTTATGCTGAATCATTTTTTACAACAATAGAAATTAAAATTGCAACTTCAGAAGTATAATGTACTTTTAAAGACTCATCCTTTTCAGTCCAATGCATTCACAATTATAAAACAAAAGTATGCATATTTTCTTATTTTTGTCTATAGTTTGCCTTAATATTGACAACTAAATCAAATAAGCACAAGATCATGAGATAAAAGATAATGACAATAACTTTATAGTGAGACTTAATTGTTTAAGAAAAATATAGGAAACCATTTTTATAATAAGAAAGCTAGACTACTGAAAGTCAAAAAAATAGGAACTTTGCTGCTAATTATATAAATGTTGTTATGCATTTTGTGGGGAAATCAAACAAGAAATTACATAGTGACATGACTGGGGGTCATAACCAGCTGTCTCATTTTCTTTACTAGGTGCAATAGAGTTAGACAGACTTCCTTACTCTACCACCTCAGCATGTTTCCATTCCAACACAGTGGAATCGGGGTCTTTACCTTTGAACTTACACTTTAGATGAGCAATTGAGAGAGGAGCAAAGAGATGTGGGCTCGTTTCTTTATTCAACAGTGATTGTTCATAAGAAGATAGCACATCATCCTCATAAACTTACCTACACATGGAAGGAACATTCTGAGAATATTAAATAAGCTTCACTGTCACTGCCAACTTCTCCAAATTTTAATTTCTTTTTTACTATGTATCCTACTCTTTGTGTTATAATCTTACCCATCAAAAGCATTTTCTCATTAAAACTTTGCCAAACTAAATGTCATATTGTCTGTAATGGGCAGTAGACTATATTTATCAGTATGTTCTCAATGTATACAACATTCTCACTTAGTGAATGACTGCTAAATAAAATTTCAATATTGACATAAAAATACATTAGTCTCATCTCTTGGGAAATCATTTGTACTACCTATTGGTGATAATTTTAAAGCAAAAATCTTAAAATTACAAATTTAGATCATACTTTAAAATGATAAAATTTTTCCATAATTTTCTATGAAAACAAAGTAATTTATACTTTTTTACAAGCAAGAAAAGAACAAATGATCCCATTGCAGGCTGGGCAAGGGACTTGTAGAGAAACTTCTCTGAAGAAGACAGGTGCATGGCTACAGATATATGAAAAAAATCCTCATCATCTTTAGTCATCAGAGAAAGGCAAATCAAAACTACTTTGAGATATCTAACTCCAGTAAGATTAGCTCATATCACAAAATCCCAAGACCAGAGATGTTGGCATGGATGTGGAGAAAAGGGAACACTTCTACACTGCTGGTGAGAATGCAAATTAATACATTCCTTTTGGAAAGATACATGGAGAACACTTAGAGATCTAAAAATAGATCTGCCATTCAATCCAGTAATTCCTCTGCTGGGCATATACCCTGAAGACCAAAAATCACATCATAACAAAGATATTTGTACCAGAATGTTTATCGCAGCCCTATTCATAATTGCTAAGTCATGTAAAAAACCCAAGTGCCCATCGATCCACGAATGGATTAATAAATTGAGGTATATGTACACCATGGAATATTATGCAGCCTTAAAGAAAGATGGAGACTTTACCTCTTTCATGTTTACATGGATGGAGCTGGAACATATTTTTCTTAGTAAAGTATATCAAGAATGGAAGAAAAAGTATCCAATGTACTCAGCCCTTCTATGAAGCTAATTTATGGCTTTCATATGAAAGCTATAACCCAGTTATAACCTATAATATGAGGAAGGAGAAGAGGGAGGGATGGGAGGGGGAGGATGGGCAGAGGGAGGGTGATTTGTGGGATCACACCTGTGGTGAATCTTACAAGGGTGCATGTGAAATTTAGTAAATGTAGAATATAAATGTCTTAATACAATAACTAAGAAAATGCCAGGAAGGCTATGTTAACCAGTGTGATGAAAATATGTCAAAAGGTATTTAAAACCAGTGTATGGTGCCCCATGATCGCATTAATGTACACAACTATGATTTAATAAAAAAAAAAAAAAATGCTATTGAACAGATCCATGGGAGACCTCTGAAGGATTTAAGAATAGGGAGATCTAAAACTCAGTTTTAATGATGTATTTCATTGGACTGCAATCATCCCAGACACAAAATTCCAGCAGTCTTCTACATGCAGAATTGACTTTCTTAGGTAAGTGAATTTGGTAAAATCTAGGAAAGGATGTTGTATTACATACCTCGCTCAGAAAGATGACAGAGATGAGAATAATTTGGGAATAAAGACTAGGTTGAAATGGGAAAGTGAGAAGAGGTGGCAACTCAGAGCTAGATGTAGTTATGAGGAACTAAATTCCTAGGACTTCACAAAATCACAAAATTATGGGTTAGTGGGCTTGAGAAATTTCATTTAAATTTCAAAGAAAAGTGTGATGTCAGTCCTATTTAACACATATGATTATGAGCAAAGATAGAGTTACAACTCCCAGGACAGTTACAATCTCAGGTTGGCCTCCTTTCATTATGTGGATGGAGGTAGGTGAAACAAAGGAATCTGGAATTGCTAAGGATTTGGGAACTAGAGTGAGTGAGTAAAGTGCACTGCCCTAACGTATAAGCTAAACTGCTCTAACAAATGGATACATCCAATGCTGTACCATGGAATGAGTGGCAGGAGGAGAAATTGCCCCAGTGCAAGACAGTAAAGGGTATATTTCCTTTTACTGTGAACAAATTTCAAAGCAAAACTAAAACTGAGTGAAAGTCAATCTGCCATTGTTAAGACTTTGCACAGACTAATCTATACAATGTCCATGCTAAAGTCCTTCTCTGTGCTAAGGCTAACCTTCCCAGTAGTTCCAGCTTTGGTGTGCAATGAATAAAACCATTTGGGAAAGGCACCTAATGCACTTCCATGCCTGCCAACTAAGCCTAAAAAATGGCATAAAATCTACATAAATCTGGGTGGCTCTGAGCCTGGTAGACCCTGGTAAAATCATCTCGCTCACCAGAGCCACACAGTATCACACAGTGGCAACTTCTCTGCTAAGTATCTCAACTGTTCTTTGGAGATTCACTGTCTGTATATTTGCCTACACCCCACTTCATTTTATTGTGCACCCATCTTCTATATTCTGTCTATTCTCATATTCACATTTCACTCCTCAAACAATTAGCCAGATAGAAGCAAAATCACTTTAACCTAATACAATATAAGCTCCACGTTAACTGGAATAGTGTATACTTTGATTTTCTTCCTTCCTTTCTTTTTTATTTATTTATTTTTTTAAGAAACAGCATCTCTCACTGTCCCCCAGTAAGGTGATCATAGCTATAGCTCATGGCAGCCTTGAACTCCTTGGCTCAGCCTCCTAAATAGCTAGGACTGCAGGGGCACACAACCACATCAAGCTACTAAATTTTTTTTTCTTTTTTGTAGAGACTGGGTCTCATTATGCTACATAATTGGGCCTCGAGTTATCCTCCCACTGTGGCTTCCCCAAATGATGGTATTACAGGCATGAGCACTGTACCCTTACTTTTTTCTTTTTTTTTTTTTTTTTAACTTTGTTTTAAAAAACTCTAATACATACAAATGAACAGATCTTTCATGTACAGTGTGGTGTTTTGAGTGTCTTTCAAGCCTTTTGCTCATTCTCATTTTTTTCCCTAAAAAAATTAGGGTAGTTTGTCTTTTCAACAGTAAGTTTCAGGAATTATGTATATATTCTGGATGTATCTACTTTGTGACTTCCTTCCCTCCAGAACCACCTCTTCTCCCACAAGGCGAAGCCTGGAGTCTGTCCTTCCACCATTACACCCACACACCATCGGACTTCAGCTTTCTTTTGAGTTTCAAGTGTTCTATGTATTCTGCTGACTGAGTGGTTACCTTGGTGGAGGCAGGGGGCACCAGAGGAGGAACATACTCTTACTTTCTTTCAAAATTTCTTCAGTTTCTCTCTGCTTTTGGTCACTCTACTGTGCTTTCAGATACTTCAAATATTTTTTCCTACAGATTTATCATTGTTATCAGTAGAAGGTTAAGTTCAATACATGGTAATTCACCAGTAACTGGAATTGCTTTCATCATCATTGTATTCCCAGATGCCTTTCTATATTGTAGGTACTTAATAACTATTTATATAGTTCTTTCTATATTGTAGGTACTTAATAACTATTTTTGGAATCAAGTGGAAATTAACAAAGTTAAAGAAAAAAGTGCAATGCTTATTTCTGCTTTCAAAAGCAGGGTAAAATCAAGACTGAATAATTTTGATATAGTTGCAAACTCATAGCAAAACGCTATATAATCTAGAGTTTTCTTATTTAGAATAATTTTTTACTCTCTGTATTTATTATCTTTTGCAATGTAACAGATCATCTCCAAACTTAGAAGTTTAAAAATAACAAATTTACTACCACATGGTGGCTATGTGTCAGGAATACACATGTCTTAGTCGGGTTCCTCTGGCTCAAAGTCTCTCATGACATTGCAGTCTCCTCAGAGTTTAAAACTCATTCATTCAATTGATATGAATGAGTTGATAGAATTTCAGTTTTTCTCAGGACACTGAACTGAGTATTTCGTTTCCTCTCTACCTGTTGACCAGAATCCTCCTTCAGGTCTTCCCACATGGGCCTCTTCAAGGCTTCCTCAAAGAGGATGAAGAGAGAAGACAGGTCCTGAGATGGGCATCAGTTTTTGTGAAACCTAACATTGGACGTTACTCCATCTCCTCTGTTGCATTATCTTCGCTAGAAATAAGGCATTAAATCCATCAGGGGTCTCTGAGACCCCGGGGCTGCTCAGTAGACCTGGTCCAATTCACTCAGCAGAACTAGCAAGCTCAGGCTGAGTCAAAGTGAAAGCAAGGGATGGGGGAAGTGGGAATACAGCTGCTGGGACTCCAATGCAGGAGAAAAGAAGCAAAGTTTATTTAAAGTAAAGCACAGGTAAGCATGGACTTTCCCAGTGAAATTGGAAAAGCGTGCTCCTCACAAGTGTGAGGAGACGCCACACAAAGGCAGTACACAAATGTGAGGACATATCTTAGTTCCTCCTGGAATTAGCTATCAGGTTTTTCATTGGTCCCCCTAGGTCTAAGGATTCTCGTCTATTTTTCTCTGGTCACAAATTACCTCAGTTGCCACAGGTGCCAAATTTTCCTCCTCTTTTTAGCCATAATTGCTCTCTGCTATTTTCCTGACAATTGTATGGTGGTGACTATCAGTCTTGCAATGTTTGTGAAATTTTCTGTGTGCACTGTTCTGTGCCTGTCACCATTGTTGTACTTTGTGTCACAAATTGTAAACTGCTTTTTTCCAAGAATGGGACGTACTCAGTCAATTGAGTCACAAGGTTCCCAAAACTTATTGTTTGCTGCAGGGTCCCTTTTAACTCCTTATCTAGGAGACTAGACTTTTCTCCTACATCCCGGTAGACCCTTCTTATCCCTAATCAATTCACTGAGAGGGGATTTTACAAGAGCACAAATACAAGGGGCAGAGTTTATTTGAAGTCATTTCAGAGGCCACCTATTGCATTTCTCTTGTATGGAAAGGTGAAGATTCTTTTAAGAAAAATAAAATTTAAAAAATAAATAAACCTCCCTTTCTATCTCAGACACCACTATGCTCAAAGGGACGGAAAGATAAAAGATTGAACTGTGAGAGGGCTCAGTTCTTGGCTTCAGGAACTTCTGGATCCTCGCTCAGAAGGGAGGACTATTGAAATGTTATCAGTGCCATAAAAGCTGTGAGAGTTGTGGGAGAACAAACTTTCTAAGATGTGACAAACGTTGCCTTCACAAAGAAGGAGAAGCCTAGGCTGTGTGTTGGGGAAAAACACAGAAAAAGCAGCCCCTTCCCACACGTGCCTGCCAGAACTTTTCAGGAATGGCAGGCATTTGAAAACACCAAGCTAGGCATCTGCACTGGAGGGTGGTGAGGAACTGGGAGGGGGGCCAAAAGCCACCCCGAGACAGGCTTTTTATCCCACACAAAAGACTTTGGACTATGCAGAAAATGGGTAGTGAGCACTGAAGGATATAACCAGCTCTGCACAGAATAGAGAATGCTCTGATCAGCTCAGGATGTACTCCTGGCCAGAAAGCAGGCAGAGAAGAAGAGGAATGCGTGTCCTACGTGGCGTCTCCCATTTCACAAGCTCTGAGACTCTGCTGTCAAAGCCAGAAAGAAAGCTCTCTGCGAGTTCCTTTACATCACATCAAATCACACATCTCACTGACCATGTACCATATCCCGATAACATGTAATTTCTCACAAGCACCACCTTTTGTGAAGTAACTGGAAAAACAAAACGATTCAAGTTTCATTTCGAGAGGAGAACAAAAGAAAATAGTGTTTCTGCGTAATGTTAACCACGAGGCAACTCACCCCACAGCTCCTTTACTGAGCTTGGTAAATTAAATGAATCTCTGAACACTTTAATTACTTTCCCCATTGCCTTTCTTCCTCCGAGGTGCAAACTCTGGGCTAATCACTTATTAAAGCCTCTTTTGAAACTCATTTCTCACTTTTCACCAAAGATCCATAAGCTTCCTGCATAAGAAGTAAAAAGAAGCAGTGAGGCATGTAGTCAGGGATACTAAAGCTGGATGAGTCACCTCTGGGGAATGTCTGGGCAGAGTGGGAAGCTCGGTTAGGTGCCACAGTCCACAGAATCTTGTGTGTATTCAACCAAACCATATTCTGACTGACTGAAGTCTACATTGCTCATCTAAACTTCCGTCCAGTGTCATACTCTCAGAACTCCCAGAGCTCAATAGATTTGCTAATATCTCCTAAACTTACATCATCACCAAAGGGAAAATATCAACCTAAATCTAGGAGATGACACTGCCCTCACAGAATTGTGTGACCTCTGACTGTATAATGCTTAACTGAGCAATGAAGGATTAAACAATTTGCTTTAATATTCTTCAGAAAAACCCAGGACTGTTGGATCAAAGCTATTAGAAGTGAAATCTAGGTCACCGTTTATATGAGTGGACATTAGGTTTCTTATTAAAAAATAAAATTTTCTCCACGAAATTCTATCTTCTGAACCAAGTAGAAAAGGTGCAATTCTCACCCAAATCTTCTTTTGTTCTAAATTACTATATTGTATAAATTTATCTACCAAAAAGATACTTATTTTAATTTCTTAAATTAGATTAATTTATATGCAGCAGTCCAGCAGGAAGTTCGGATATCAGAAACAAACAAACAAAAAAACCCCATTCACTTTATTACTCACATCTTCTTTGCTGGGATCAGGTAGGGTTTTAAAATGATCATTTAATTATGACTGAGGAAAGCCAAGCTTTCGGTGAGCTTAAAGAATCTGGCACGGCCCTTCCGAGAAGGCAATTATAGGAAAACTTAGCAAGTATGTATTAGAGGAAATTATGAGTGATGACAGGAACTGAATGACACAGTATGAAGTGACAAAACACTAAATTAGGGCACTCTCTAGTCCACTGTGATTTACAGTGTCAGGCTTAGAAATGTTTTTAAGATGAAACACTAGAATTTTGTCAAACAAATGTTACCCTCGGAGCTACCAGAGTTCTAAAATCACAAACCTATAAGTTACTAACAAAATAGATTTGTATTAATAACACTTATATCAATGAGGTATTTCTTTATTTTCAAAAGCTATTAACACCCCAAAACTCATGGGGTCGTTTGGAGTAGAGAACTGGAAGTACATATAGATTTGGAAACAAGAACAGCCAATAAAGCCAGTTTGCATCATGAGGGTGTGATCAATTTAACATATTACTGGTGGATATTTTACTTTCAAGACTTTTTTTAGATGAAAACTAATTGGATTTAGTCTTCAGATGATTACATCATGAGTTTGTGATTAGTACCTTTAATATCAATATAGAATGCATATGAATGGCCAGAATATAATGTTAAATCATCTTAAACCAAACTTTGGAGTACAATATTTTTTGCTTCCAAATAAAATTAAGGAGCAGAAATAAATAATGGATAGGATTTTTTTATTCTTTCATTTATTTCAATATTCTCCAGGAATTTACCACATTCACATACACTGTAACTACATACTATACTAGTGTCACAGAAAAAAAAAGGGGGGGGATAGTTGATTCTACACAGGTACATAGTAAGGTGTGGTGGCACAAGGCCAAATCCTTGTTCCTCTCCTTGTGTGATTGGGTAACTCTTAATGCCACCACTAAAAGAAGGAGAAATAAGGTTATTCTCCCAAATCAACAGTGTTGGGACTTAGGATGTTCTATTTTCACATTTCTCTTGTTCTTCCTAGCTGTTGGATTCTTTAGCTAGCCTTGCACATGCTCAATCATTCAGTTTGAGGTATGAACAACAAGGTGCAAAATATTCCTACTCATTAACGTAAACCCCTCACTTCATTTAGACTCGTTTAGGCAGTAATCTGGATTTGAATAGTGCTGTCCAGTTTCACTTCCTTATTTACCAGTTTATTTTTCTGCCCTTTGAGCTAAAACCTGGAAGAGTTAAAATTTCTGAACTTTTTCGTTTAAATAAGAAAATACCTCAGATAATCCTACTTGATCACCTATTTCTACCCACACGTTCCCTCCCAGCCTATCCATACCCTCTCATCCATTATTATTCGTCCTGCCTGCTCCAGGACACCTGGCTCATCTCAGCCTGGGTTAATGTCTCTACAAAGCTCCTTTCCTCCATATTACTCTGTCCCCAGCTCTCCAGCACTGATCTTCTCACTGTTTTCTCTAACTTGTTTCTCTAATCAGTAGCATCTACATTTCTCTACACTCCAATTTGGATCTTCTAATTGTTAATGAATTCTTACATATGTACCATCATTTGGATCAAAGTAAAGAATATTTTCTGGACGCTAATATTGTCTTTTATCACTTCCCAGTCAGTACCAGCCACCCTGAGCCAGTGGTAACCACTATTCTTAATTCTTTTGCCATCAATTCTTTTTGTCTCTTCTTGAAGATAAAACACACAGAAACGTTATAAATATTCCTTCATGTTTAGTTTCTTTTAATTTATAATGTGCTTGTGTGATTCATCCACATTGTTAAGTATATTAGTACTTTATTCCCCTTTTGCTCTATAATATTCTAATATGTTTACTATTTGTACACTAGATGCTAAGAAATTAAACTTTCCTCCAGATTTTCACATTGGCGTACACTAACTGTCCTCTTACAATTTGGATTCATAGGAAGATAGAGCTGGAATAAGCCTTAGAGAGGATATGCTCTGTTTTCACACTTTTATAGATGAAGACTCTGAAGCCAGAAAAGGAGGAGAATTTGCCCAAGTTATACAGCTGGTTATTAGCAGGACTGGATTTGGATCCTTAGTTTGGACACTTTCAATTCCAGTCCAATATTCTTTCTACTGTGCCATGTTGTTTTTATAGACTCCCTTTTTGGTTGGAGGCACTTTAGAAAATGATGGTCATGGAATTATTGATAAATGTCCACTTCCTGGATGTTTTGTAATATAAATGAGATAGGAATGCATTTCTTATAAAGACTTTTGAAGATACCTCAGAAATCTGGTAACTCTTTGCATCCATCGCTTAGTTGACTTGGCAGCTACTTGAGGTAATTATTTTCTAAGCCCTCTGGGTACCCTTCAATCCTTCATGCAAGCCAAATCTCTGCTGTATGATACACATAAGGACTGTCCAAGGCCCAGAAAAAAATTGCTGTAAAAATTTTTTTTAAGATATAAAAGAACTTTATTGGGACTCAGTGATAAAAAAAGGAATGGGGTTATTTTAGTTGATATCGGAGCTGTGTAAAATGGGCCAATATGTCTCCCTTTGATTGCCTGAGTCTCTGTTGCATTTCTGGCTTTGATTTACCTGAATAATAAGCAGTAAGAACCCATTTGAAGAAGTCATTTGAGTTTTAGTATAAACTCCCAGGATAAAACTCAATCATGTAGTATATTTTTAAATTCATTCACACATTTTTTTTATATTTGAAAAATATAATTTGAATGAATTATATTTTTCCACACATTTATAATACAAATCATATATATTTTTAAATTGACAAAAAATTATTTATACTTAGAATGCACAACTTGTTTTGAAATATGTAAATAGTTGGTTAAATTGAGCTAATTAATATACATATTACTTCACATAGCTACCTTTTGTGGTGAGAGCACTTAAAATCTTTTCTCTCAGCAACTTTTAAGAAGAAGAATATAATACCTTGTTATTAAATATAGTCATTATGCTGGACAATAGATCTCTTGAACTTATTCCTTCTAGTTAACCAAAATTTTGTATCCTTTGACTGATGTCTCACCAGCACTCTCCTTCTCAGCTCCTGATGACCATCATTCTGTTCTCTACTGCTGTGAATTTAACTGTTATTTTTAATGATTATGAGTATGTAATAGTTGTATATCTTGATATGGTACATGTGATGTTTGACATAGGCATACAATGTGAATTAATCAAATTGGGGTAATTGGAGTATCCAGTACATCAAGCATTTTTTATTTCTTTGCATGGGAGATATTTCAATTCCACTCATAGTTATTTTAATCTGTACCCTTAGTGTTGATTATAATCACTTTATTGTGCTGTCAAATATTGTTCATCCTACTAACTTCATCTTTCTACCCATTAAGGATTCCCACTATATGCTCCTTCCCAACTACCCTTCTCAGCTTCTGATAGTCTTCATTCAACTCTCTGTTTCCATAAGATCAATTATTTTCAATATTTAGCTCCCACATATGAATGAAAACGTGAGAGATTTGTCTTTCTGTGCTTGGTTTATTTCACTTAGCATAATATTCTTCAGTTTTATCATGTTGCTTCAAATGGTAGAATTTTATTCCTTTTGTGGCTGTATGGTATTCCACTGTGTATATGTACCACAATTTATCCGTTTATCTGCTGATGTTCACATAATTGGATTTCAAATTTTGGCTATTGTTAATAGTTCTTCAATAAACATGAGCATGCAGATATCATTCCAATGTGCTGATTTTTCTTCCATTAGATATGTACTCAGTAATGGGGGTATATGTCTCTGTTGGGTTATATGATAGTTCTATTTTCAGTTTTTTGAGGAAACTTCATCCTGTATTCCATGGTGGTTGCACTAATTTACACTACTAACAATAATGTATGAGGATTCTCCTTTCTCCACATCCTCACCAGTATTTATTACTGCCTTTTTCATAAAAGCCAGTTTAATAGGAATGAGATATGTCATTATAGATTTGATTTCCATTTCTCAAATACATAATAATGTTGAGCATTTTTTCATATATCTATTCGCTATTTTGATGTCTTTTCTAAAAGATAATGCTGAGAAGGCTCATGATGAAAATATCTAAAAGGTAATAATGACAAACTGTATAGTAAGTCAATTTATTGATGTCACATCATATGATGTTGAAAAGTTTTTGTAATAAACTGTAGTAAACCAATTATTTTTCTAAACAGTTTGGGACATTAAAAGGTTTCATCAATGTCATGTTTCAGCATTTGTATGATTTGAAAATGACTGCAAAATTAATAATTTATTTTTCTGCTGCAAAAAGTTGTCCCCCAAAAGAAATAGCCAAATTTTATTGTTTTTATTTTTGGAAACACAATGTGTACCTTGGAGGAACTTAGTATCTGTTTTCATGGTGCTCTATAAAAAGTTTTTGTTTCTCAGGAAAAAGAAGATTCTGAATGTGGTCACCATTTACTTTCTTCACACCAGTCAAATATTCTTAAAGATGAAATGACAAAAGTTTTGAATGACTGTTCAAAAATGGTTAGTTTTAGGAAATGTACACTGTATCACTTAAAAATGTTTTAGATAATTGTGTGAAAACTTTAAAAAAAGCTTATGAGTCTCTTGCTATAACCAGAAATATGGTGGCTCAGTAAAGGAAAACTTCACAATGGGGTGCTTGAACTAAAAGGATGATTACAGGAATGCTATGAAATAATTTAGCCAGATTTTGGTAAAAAGCTTTGAAGATGAAGAATGGATGTCGAACATTGGACTGTAGAACTTGACAATTTTCATCATCTGAACCAGCTGAACATATCTTTTCAATATCCTGGAGAAAATGTTTTGACTTTGAGTGACATGACTCTTGGATGTTAAAGGAAACAATATTTATAAAAACTCATATTGCAAAAGAATTTTTTTTTTTCAGTTGGGCAATTTTTATTTGGTGTCTCTCATATGATTGCAACCTAGTGTGGAGTTTCTTCAAGCACCTATCCAGCACATGGCCTGGAAGGCTGGAACATGTGAGGGTTGGTTGGCTAGTTTTCTCTATCCATGTGACCACATGACTCGTTAAGGCTTCTTACAGGACAGAAGTCTCAGGTTAGTAGACCTTTTTTTACATATGACTGACTTCCCCAAGTACTCCAAGTGTTTCAGGTAGAAGATGAAATGCTTTTCAGGACCTAACTTGGAAAGTTCCAGAGCATCATTTCTTCATTCTCCTATACATGCAATTCACAAGGCCCCCTGATACTCAACTGGAAGAGAATTTGACTCCACCTCTCCACGGAAGCAGATATGCAGGGCTTATTTGTGTTTTGAAAATTATAAGGGCACAGGGACTCAGACCAAGTGATTTGCTACCAGAGTCCTTCAGTAAATTAGTGAAAATAGTTGAATATAGAGACTTTCATTCTTTAATCAGCAAATCCTCGAGTTGCTGAGGGTTTTTAAAGTAAACAATCTAATCTGAATGTGAAAATCTTCTAGGATGGCATCTTAAAGACTCTCATTTATGTGCATTAACAGCTTTTGTGCAAATGAAATTTTTGCTCAGTTTAAAGCTTTTTTTCTTTCTATCACCAAATCTCCTAATGTTTTACTCTCTGATGTTGTAGATACATATTACAGAAAGCTACTGCACTGATAACTTTCTCAGTGGTTATTTTATCATAGTGATCCCATAGCACAGAAGAGCTGTTTTCCCTTATTTTCTAAAAATTAAGCTGTCATGCAAAGTAGATATCCTAGTTTTGGCTAGTTAACATATTGTACTCATGAAATTCCATTTAATCTCAATAAGAAGAGATTGAAATGTTAGAACTTTTAGTTGTATACATTTATTTTAAACTACTTTTGGAAGGAAAAAAAGAAAAGAATAGAGTGTTTTCTAGAAGCTTATTTAATTAAATATTCTGGAGAATGCAGCTGCTTTGGGGAGGCCTCCTTGTAGTTATCTATTGTACTTTTCAGCCAAATCTGTTGGGTTTTGTTAATTTTTTTCTTGTGTATTCTGCCACTTTAGTTCTTGCTAAGGTTTCTTATTTGGTTTGTGGATGGAAACATAGTGCTCTATTCAGTTATCAATGAATGTTTTGTAGAATTGCTTGATTAGACTCTGATGTGGATAGTGCAAGACAGTCTTTTTTTCCATTTCTGTAGTTTCCCCTATGTTGTGTGAAGATATCCTACTTCATCTTATCTAACATTGATTGGGTACCTAGTCTCTGTGTGTATGTATATGCACAAGGAATACCCTCAGCTCAGAGCCCATAGCTCACTGGGTAAGGCGCCAGCCACATACACCGAGGCTGGTGGGTTTGACCCCAGCCTGGGACTGCTAAACAATGGCAACAATGAAAATGGCAACAAAGAAAAAAATAGGCTGGTGTTGTGGTGGGCGCCTGTAGTCCCAGCTACTCAGGAGGCTAAGGCAAGAGAATCGCTTAAGTTCAAGAGTTTGAGGTTGCTGTGAGCTGTGACACTATAGCACTCTACCAAAGGTGACATAGTGAGATTCTGTCTCAAAAAAAAAAAAAAAAAAGAAGAAGAAAGAAAGAAAAAGAAAACGCCCTCCTTTGCAAAGTGAAGTACCTTCCCATAGTATCTTTCCCATATGCTATAATCCAATCAAAACAAGCTACCAAACCTCACAGCAAAGTTGGAATTTCTTTGCTTAAAGAACTTTACAATAATACAAATGATTAAACACATATTAAATCACTTTCTTATGCAGAAAGCAATTTCAAATACGTCTTTTATTATTTCTCTAATTTGGGGGACTCAGATTAAATGCTTACCTAAGTTTACAACAATTATTATCAAATATATGACTAAACACATTTAGAAATAGTTAAAGGTATCCATAGGAATTGGGAATGAAATTATCATATGGGAATTAACCTAATAAAGGAGTATTTCAAAGTAATCTGAACTTTATACATTTGTCTTACTCTGCAAAGTGATCAGAAAATCCAGAAAGATGATTAGAGTGTTAATTTTAAAAACCTTTTGCATAAGATGAATATATTTTTAAGAGAAGATGCCTGCATGAGGTGTGGAAATGGGGCATCCAGAAGGTAGGAACCTCAAGGTCCTCTAGCTAACTCACTAACATTATATAGGCTGCTGGACAGGAAGACTCCTCAGTGGAGACCAAAGCATCAAGCTTTCTGTGTTAGAAGACACAAGTCGGGAATATCACCCACACAACTGGCCTGACTCACAAAGCAATTTTGTAAATTAATTTTATCATATTTCATGTTTGTTTCCCTGTAGGTGCGAATTAACGAATTCCCTGATTAGTCTTTCTATAATTCTATTTCTTATTTTAAGTGAATGTATTACTAATATGGTCAAATACACTGTAAGTTAGTTGCTCTGATCCTGTTCACTTTATGTCTTAGTAGCAAAGCCAACTTTCAGGACTCAGAAAATCATGGAATAAGTTCTAGACTTTTGCTTTTTTAATTATTCTTATAGTCATCATTATTAAAATCACTGTTTTTAAAATTATTCTTATAGTCATCACTATTAAAATCACTGGACTAAGTTCTAAACTTCTGTTTTTTTTTTTTTTAATTAGTCTTATGGTCATTATTAAGATCACTGGAATGACTTTTGAAATGACAGATTACTTAACTTTTTCCCTGATCCATTGAATTAAATTATCTTCTGAAAGAAGTTGGGAATCTACTTTTTAAGTAAATCCTTCTGGTAATTCTTATATAGAGAAGAGGAGGAGAATAATTATAACCTGTTTGGCAAAATCTACAAAAGAAAATGGAAAATATGTAGTAAGCTTTTTCTATACACAAGGCATTGGAGTACATGCTGGGGGGACATGATTGACTAAGGCAGAAGTCTGTCTTCAGGGAAGATACCATGAAGATGACAGAGCAGTGATCAACTCCCTAGAATGTATTTGAGTGCCTTTTAAAACAATCAGAAAACAGTAATTAATTTTTAGGACTTTCTAGGAATAATAAAATGGAATGCTCAAAGTAAGCATCTTGAACAATAACCAGATTTGAAGTGTAGATAATGAAAAGTTCATATTGCCTCAAATGTGAAAAAAAAATCTCAAGAGGTATAAAGGCAAACTGTACAGAGTTTTAATGAGTTTGAGTAACTTTACTGTGAACAGAATTAGGAAAAGACTGGAAGAAGAAAATCTGGCCCAGATCTTTTAGTCAAAAGAGTGAGGAGCTGGGTGTGGGCACGGGGAGATTCCAGAATTAATAAGGAATTTCCTAACGGCCAATGTTCAGCATTCTTGCGTATCCAAATGTGGGAATGGTTTTTAGGCTATAATATAGAGTGAAGTTGGGAAAGTGATATTATAGTTTAATAAAAGTTCTTTTTTCAAAATATGTTGGCTTGAGAATTCTGTGTTTTTATTTTATTTATTTATTTATTTTTTTCTTTTGAGACAGAGTGTCACTATGTCGCCCTTGGTAGAGTACTGTGGCATCACAGCTCACAGCAACTTCAAACCTTGGGCTTAAACGATTCCCTTGCCTCATCCTTCTAAGAACCTGAGACTACAGGTGCCCACCGCAATACCCGGCTATTTTTTAGTTGCAGTTGTCATTGCTGTTTAGCAGGTCCAGACCGGGCTCTAACCTGCCAGCCTCAGTGTATGTGGCTGGCACCTTATTCACTGACCTATGGCACCAAAACACATCTAATTTCCCATTTGTAATCTAAGAAATAGTATGATTGTCTAATATTTAGGGTACCAATACTACAAACTATTAGACGGAATTTTCAGAGATATATATGGTTAGTATATGAAGAACAGCATAATCGTAAGGTAGAAAATCCACACTATTAGTGGCAAAGACAAAGTATACTTTGTATTTTTTTGCTTAATCAGACTAAGTGGGAAATAATCATTTCAGTCCTTATATTCTCCGTAGAAAGGTTTAGCTACCCATATGATCACCATGGCAGTAATGCATCATTAATGTGGTGGTACTCAACTGAATTGTGGAACAGTGCCTAGCAGCAAATTAATTATTTCTGAAAGAAGCACTTTAGTTTCATCAAACTATAATATAAAAGTAAATACTACAGCAAAAATAATTTTTTTAAAGGAAAAGAACAGAGATTTCTTAAAAGTGACAAGTCACTGAATAAATAAAAGTCACTGAATAAATAAAAGTACAAATATCTTTTTAAAAATGTGACAAATGAGGCTCTGCGCCTGTAGCTCAAGTGGCTAGGGCCACTTGTTACACTGCAGGGCCATGTTACACTGGAGCTGGCGGGTTCAAATGCAGCCCAGGCCCACCAAACAACAATGACAACTACAACCAAGAAAAAAAAAAAAAAAAAAAAAAAAAAAAAAAATATATATATATATATATATATATATATGTAGCCGGGCGTTGTGGTGGGCAGCACTAGTCCCAGCTACTTGGGAGGCTGAGGCAAGAGAACCGCTTAAGCCCAAGAGTTGGAGATTGCTGTGAGCTGTGACACCATCACATTCTACCCAGGGTGACAGTTTGTGACTCTGTCTCAAAAAAAAAAAAAAAGTGACAAATGAAATTAGGCAAATTCATAGAAATGCCGATGATATAATCTAGTATATACCAATAATTTTCCTAAGTTTTTAAATGTATTAACTTACTCAAATACATGATGACCTTGTAATTACCACTGTTACTCTTATCATACACTAATAGGCTTAAATTAAATTACAGAGGTCAAATAATTTGTCACTTCATGACATACTGTACACTTTCCCAACTATAGCCACATCCCCAAAGCCAAAGCACTGATTGCTAATCCTTGCTTGTTCATGTCCTGGATCAAGGAATCTGGCAGGCAGCTGTAGCCAGAGGCTTTAATGGGATTCTTAGGACATCCCAGAGAACCTCACATTTACTCACTACGTCAATGACTTCATGTTAATTGAAGTAGGTGAGGTAGAAGTGGCAACTGTGTTGAAGGCAGAGAAAGCTCTTTAGCTGCAAGAAATAGGAGTTTCTTTGTATGCTGCTGTTAAGGCCATTTATCTTTCACATTTAGCCCTTAATAGGTGATCTTTTAATCTTTCTTTTTTTTTTTCAAATCATCAATTGCCCACAATAACAGCCATCAAACATCATAATCTTTATGATACACCTATATTTTTCAATTGCATCTATATATTGCATCATCCCAATTCTGAACAAGTGAAAGATTTTACAATTGTGCTACTATTACCTGCAAAGAACTTTATCAGTACATAACCACTAGTAATCGGGTTCTCTATGCCAGCCAGTCAGCAAGTGATCTAGTTTTAAAATCTCAGTGTAGAGTTACTTTTTTTTTTTTTTATTGTTAGGGATTCATTGAGGGTACAATAAACCAGGTTACACTGATTACATTTGTTAGGCAAAGTCCCTCCTGTCCCTCCTTTGCAATCATGTCTTTCCCTCAAAAGGTGTGGCACACACCAAGGCCCCACCCCCTTACTTCCAGCGCCAACTGTTTCAGATTGGGTCCCCTGGAAAGCAACCTCTGAGATTAAAAATTTGCATGCACAAGTTTACTGGGAAGATCTCCCAGGATCAACACCTAGAAAAGATGGGAGTAAAGAAAACAGGATCTGGTGGACAGAGAAAATGAATGCAGTGATGTTATATAAGAGGCCTCAGCCAATCTTATTGGGAGCCCAGGGGTTGGAATAACATTTAAAAATTGTCTAAGATTGATGCAAAAGGCTTAATAGCCTCATAGGAACAAGTCATTGGAAGCACATGGTTTTAGAAAATGGAGCATGACTTTGGGAAAGTTCTGGAGATTTAATCACCTAAAATCTCAGGGCTGTCAATACTCTGAGAAACAAGGAAAATAAATTTCAGATCCAGATGGGAGATCTAGTTGGTACATGACATAATAGTAGCTACTGCAATTATTTTTGCTGTACTCCAGAGCACCAATTGAATGATTATTGAATAACCTTTCACAGTAAATAGACAGAGTCCTCTAGATTATGGGGCAAAAATAATATAGAAAATAGAAATATCCTCTAACACAGTCCAACACTGCAATTTTTTATGATGGTTCAGGAAGAGCCTATGTCAAGAATGCTTACAGATCAGGACCAAGAATCATCAGTGAGTGAGCTCATTAAGTAAAGCCGTTGCAGTGAGGAGGAGCATCAAAGAAACTGGGGACATATATTATCATTTGGAAATTTCAAATTGTGTGATTCTGAGCAATGACTTAAGTTCTTAAGTTAATATTATAGTTTATTGATTTACATTGACATATTAATTGACAATTAATTAAAATTAAATAAAGATAAATTCTTTGAATATCAGTTTGATAAACTATAACATGTGGTGATGACGGTTACTGCAGAATGCCTAGTTATGGCTACCATATAGTATAAGTTAAACAACTCCTATATTTTACAAGAGAGTGATAATTTCTTTTCACCAATATCCTTGTTGACTTGGGAAAGAATATCTCTGTTAATACTTAAGCCATTAAACATAACTAGCTCAAAAGAAGGAAGTGGGGTATGAAAAAAATAAGTAGCGTTCTCTGTATTTTACAAAGTGTTTATTTAAAAAGCCTGAAATGAATACTGACAATTCTAGGAGGAAGTTCAGATACACTATTGCCATAATTTTACCAAATAATTAGGGAATTAAATAGTTCACCTTTTCCAGTGAGACTGTTACTCGTAAGCCCTTTCTGGATGAGCATTCTGGAGCTCCTCCTGAGCACATTCAGTGTTTGCCTTTCCTCTCTCCTGCTCTTCCCTCTCTCCCTTTTTTCTCTCCCTTCATATTCATCTCTCCCCTCTTTTCTTCCATTTATTATTCAATCAACTCTTGTTTTCACCACCTTTACCTACATAATTTTGACTGTTTTAAAATGAAGCTTTCTTCCTTTCTGATCATAAAATTAATACCTGCTTATTGAAGAATATAAGCAAAAATTATGTTATATCCATCACTAATAAATCACCAATCACATAAATGATACATTTCTTTCTAGTGCTTGTTCTCTTGTTTCTATCTCCATATTGATCTACCCATACATTTTATTATATCTACATAAAGACACGGGAACAGTCTTTATCAAACAATTTTATATCAGCTTTTCTTCACTTCAGAGTACTTTTTAATATCAGTAACTATTTCTTAAAAATGTGATTTGTAAAAAGTTTATAACATTTTTTTTTACGTGTACAATGTGAATTGTGTAACCTTATATTAGACAGAGGCACATTCTCTAGCTTTTTACTATTGTAGGTAAGGAAGCATTCAATATCTGGAAATGTAAGTAATTTATACAAATTTGTTAATCTTGAATACTGGGTCAAAGGACAGAAACATTTTTAATATTCTTGATATATTTTGAAATAGTCCTATAAAATTTTGCATTAATGTGTACTCTAATAAGTTTAGCAAGTGCTTTTTGATAATGATTATTTCCAACTTATTTAAAAGAAAACTATATTTTTTTCTGATTTGTTATTGCAGTGGGGCAAATTTATGAATTAAACTATTTTTATCAGTAGTGAATCTATTTGCATTTTTATTCCTATTTTACATTCACCATGATTGCTTAATCTTACACATATAATGACCTCTCTCTAAGCTTTTGTTCTCACTGCTATTTCACATATAAAAATTAAGTAGCTGTTTCATTTCTTTTTTTGCAAAGTCATATAAAGTAGTGAATTTTGTGAATATAAGTGACCTGATGAGAGATGAATAAAATTCAGTTTTACATAAGCTGCAATAGTTATTCTAGAGCTAATGACAGATTGAGGTATCAAAGATTGATTAAACATTTTTACTACAGATCACTTACCAGCTTAAGGATAACTTGAACATTTTTATGCTTTCTGCAGACAATGACCAGTATAAAATATTTTTCCAATGCAATGCACAGATGATGTGGTGTGAAGTTTATCAGACAATATAAAATAATTGATTTGTCATATACCATTGGAAGTAACAAGAAATGTGGCTTCACACTTTTTCTTTCTAAATAAATAGCAGAAGTTTATCATGCTGGGAGAATCTTCCTCTTCCTCTTCCTCTTCTTCTTCTTCTTCTTCTTCTTCTTCTTCTTCTTATTATTATTATTATTGAGCCTCACTCTTTCTCAGGCTGGTCTTGAACTCCTGAACTTAGGAGATCCACCCTCTTTGGCCTCCTGGAGTAGACAGATTACAGGCACTCGCAACCACATCTGGCCTCTGGGAGAACTTTTTGATGAGGCTTTGCTAGGTTTTGCCCAACCTGCAAATCCAAAACCTCAAAGGGCTTTAGCACAAAAGAAAGACAAGGGAAGGAGGAAGGGTGGATACTGGGGTTATTGTGTTGGGTTCATTTGGAAAATTACCTGACAACTGTCAGGAGGTGAATGGAAAGGATAAAAGTATATTAAGTAGTGGGAGAAAATAGACTTTTTATTTAAAAAGAGAAGGAGAGAGAAGAAAGAAGAAAGGAAGACTGGGGGAGAGAACAAAGGGAAGTTTCATGGAAAAAGGTTCAAAGAGTTTAAATATAGCTCTGAATGTGTAGTAGGAAACACACAGAGAAATGGAAAGCAACAAATATTCTTGTCACAGCTAAGAGTCTAGCATGGCCACGAGAAGAAACAACTGCTTGGAAGAACAGACTGTAGCTTCAGCACAGGTGGAGCTCTCTTTGAGCCTCAAGAATTTTTCTTTTTTTCTTTCTGTGCTTTCTCTCCTCTGATCCTCTGTGCCCGTAGATCATTTTAAATTTATATCCTCTGAAATTTTCTATGCATAGAATTAGTAAGCAAAAGGTAAATATGTTCAATTTTGAGCCCTTTCTTCCTAATAAATAGATCTTATTCTCTTTTATGGGCAGAGGAATATGAAGAAATCAAAACAAAACTTAGATCATATCCTTTAAAATAATGTTTTTTCCCAACTGGTATTTGAAAAATCACAAATATTTATTTACATCATGTTTCATTAATCATTACCTTTTTCATAGGCCCCTTCCTTAAAATGCACAGATTCCTGAAGGTTAACAACAATTCCTAATTCTGTGTAATCTTCTACTGCCAATTTGGCCAATAAGTTTTTGACTTTTATCTAGCAAAAATGAAGTCTCCTCTTACCTGTGTTTCCATGATATTCTACACATTGGTAATATTATTTTGCAATTGAATTATTTTAGACTCAGTTTTGTTGGACCCTTCAACATATTTCAAAATCATACGAGAGACCACATGCAAGTGCAGCCCAGGAAGTGGCTGTTTCTACTTTGTGAATTGTCTCACCTACATTTAAGTAAACATTCCTAAATGTCAATGTGGATGTTAGGAGAGGATTTTCGGAGAGCACTATCAGTGCACTTTGGATTTTTCCCTTCCCCAAGAACCCTAGCTGGGGAGTAAGAATGGGGATTTTCATCTCCCACGTCAAATGAAGTCTTGTATGTTTCTCTTGGAGTTTGGTGGACAGTCTGACCCACATCTGATAAATCTAAAGAATGAGAGGCCAGGCCATAACCACAGGGCAGTTTGTAATGCTGGGAAATCTGCACTTCCAGAGTTCGTTGACAGAAGTGCTGCCTAAGCATCGCCGATATACCAGATGTGGGCAGAGCATACAGAAAAACGCACCTCACATGTGTTAAACCAGACTGCCAGGGCTGGAAAATACCAGCAACTTGGCACCTTGAAAGGAAATGTCCATCACTGGTGGCAGTAGTGAGAGATGAATGGTTATTATCAAAGACCAGGAAAGAACTGGGTACACATGGAATCACGGATTAAGTGAGTAAATCGAGATGATTCCACGGCCAGGCATCTGTGCCAGTACACACATAAGGCCTGGAAGTGTTCACATAGGCCCAGGGAAGATTTTCTAGCAGTGTGGGGGTACAGAATTCTTGGCTTAGATCTGAAGGCCAGAGTAGTCAACACTGCAAATGTATAAAGACAGACAGAAAACGTTTGTTCATGTAGAAAAATAGTATGTACAGGGTACTGAAGATATGCTTTGCCTGCTTCACTGGTGGCTTAACCTCACCTATTTTCTTCCTCTTTTGAGTAGTTCAGAGGCAGAGTTAAGGTCAGGCTAAGTTGAGGGACTTGTGATTGCATTTTTCCTGCACAGGACGGAACAACACATTTTGAAGAATATGGTTTCAGAACAAAGCCCCAAAAATCTATCTTTTGCCTCAAAATTAGTCTGTTAGTGAAAATAAAGTTATTTAGAATTAAAAATATAAAACTTTGTATTTGAATGTTCTCTTGTAGCATAGTAGCACCTTTGACACATAGTTCATGCCACATTCTTTTATTAGTAATTATGTGTTAAATTATAAAAAGATGAGATATAAAATTCAGCATACATCCAGGATACACTTGGCCCTGTGTAGTCATGAACATTAAATGAGTCTGAGAAATCTTAATACATTATGAGTCGCAGCTCAAAATGCTATGAAGAAATTACAAAAGTCTGCAATTTAATAAAAAGTAGCTTCGGTAGATGACAAAGTCAGCCACGATTTTTAGATTTTGTTCACCTGCCTACAAGCAAGGTCTTTTTAAAATAGCACCTTTCAGACAGCAGCAAAAACACAAAGAAATATTCTATTTATACTTGTTTCAACTTGAATGTAAAATCCAAAGTCCATTATATAAACAGAGACACTTTACAAACAAAGTCTGTTTGTAACTTAAGTTTATGGTATTTCTCTAGGACAAATCCTTTGAAAATAATACTGACAGAACTACTGCTGTAAAATAGTAACAGCTAACACTTCTCTATGTCAGACGCTATTCTAATAAACCTTCATATGTAAACTTATTTAGTCTTCAGACAACGTTATGAGGTTGGTATTACTGTTGTGCCTCTTTTAGAAAAAAGAAAACTGAGACCTGACGAGCTTAAATAACTTCTTGGAATGAAAAGCTTAAAAATGCCCTATAATTTTTACATATTCATACTTTCTCAGACAGAAATTTGATTTTTTCTATAAAAGAAACCAATAATATAATTCTGTATGATATCAAATTCCAATAAGATTATACACAAGAAAAAAAATTGTAATGCCATGTATAAAGTCATGTATACATGTGTAATGACATCACCATCTTACGATGTAGTTACAACCTCTGCACTTGGGACTGCAAGCAATGAAATAACATGAAAACCTTAACATAAAGAAATCATATTTAAAAAAAAGAGAATTTTTGATTTTCTTTCAGGCTTAGAGTTACTATTAATCTGCAAAGGCTGTGGCAATCAGAACAAAAAAATCTTATAATTGTACAAACTTATGGGGTACTGTGGAGATGTACAGCCTGATGTAGTGTAAACATCGTGCTTATAAGGATAGTCACCGGGTCTTAACACATCAAAGGAAACTCTGAGAACAAGACATTCTCCTGGCAAGCCTAGAGAAATCTTGTAACTTGGAGGCAAGCCCCAAGTAACTCAGTATTCTGGAATGAAGATAAGATCGGTTACTCCATAGTAAGCAGGTGTGAAACCTTAAACATCTCATGGTACTTCATTGTGGGAGTTGTGGAGAAAGCCTGTAGTTTCCTTTTTGTGGTCTTTAAGCATGTAGTTCCTGTAGGTCATTACTCAGCCCTATTCACACCTGTTATCCCCTCAATATAAATAGCCGCTGCCAGGGTTGTTCGAGGCTCTCCTGCACCTCTGTTGAGCCTCACCACTTGCAAGCTTGTACTTTCAATCCGTGTCCTGGCTGTTTCCTTTGAGCAGCTCTGACAGGTACATGTGAAAGTTTGTCACATGTACACTGCGTAATGATTAAGTCAGGCATTTATGGTGCTCATCTCAGAGAAAACACATTTTTGTTTAACTGTAGTCACCTATTCTGCTAGCAAACACTGAGTTCATTCCTTCCATCTGACTGATGTTTGTAGCCTGTAACTCACTTTTCCTCCTCTCTGCTCCCCTGTTCTCATCCTTCCTAGTCTCTGTTATGTAATTTTCACTCTTTAACTCCATGTGATCAAAATTCTTATTTATTTATTTTTATTTCAGGTTAACTTGAGGGCACAAAGAAATAGATTACAATGTTCACATTTGTTAGGTAGACTCCCTCTTATAAAAGTATCCTGCCCACAAGAGGTGTGCCATACACCCTAAGATTGTTCCCATTTCAGATCTTTTAAGGGAAGAATTTTTTCTGTTTACATTTAAGGTTATTAATGATATGCAAACTTTCATTCTTGTCATATTGTCAATGTTTTATTGTTTTATGTGTTCCTTTTTCTCTCTTTCTATTTGTTATTATAGTTTGGTAGATTTCTGAAGTAGTTCCATTTGAGACCATTCTTTTTCCTTTGTGTGATTACTTTACTGGTGACTTTGATACTTCTGAGTGTTTTTATGAGAGTAAATATTGTTTTTTCATTTCCTGGTTTAGAACCCCCTTGAGCATTTCTTGTAGAGCCTGTCTACGGTAATCAATTCCCTCAGCATTTGTTTGTCTCGGAAAGACTATTTCTCCTTTTGCATTATACCTTCCTGAGGATCATTGAGCCTTCTGTAATTGATTGTCTAATTTGCTTACTTATGTGAGAAGTTTTCATCTGATATCTTATTAAATAGATTTTGTACGTATTTTTTTCCCTCAGGGATATTAATAATTTGTATATTTTAATCACCTTATATTATGCCAGATGTCACAAAACTTTGCTTGTTTTTTAAGTTCCTTTTTAAAATTTTTTATCTGACTGAGATTTCAAAAGACATGTCTTTAAGCTCTGAGATTCTTTTTTCTGTTTAATATAGTCTACTGTTAAATTTTTCAAATGTATTTTGCATATCTTTCAATGAATTATTCACTTCCAGTATTTCTACTTGGTTCTTTTATAAACAATGTATTTCTATGGTAAATTTCTCATTTATATCCTAAATGGTCTCTCTAACTATTTTGTATTATTTTTCAGAATTCTCTTATATCTCACTGAGCATGTTTAAAATCAGAATTTACAATTCTTGATCCAAGATTTTATAAATTTATTTTTGATTGAGATATGTTGGTGGAGAATTGTTGTGTGTCTTATTTCTTTGTAATGCCATATTTTCTCATTTTTTTATGTTTCTTGTGTCCTTATGGTGATATCTGCATATCTCGTGTAAAAATAGTTTCTGCTGAGTTTTTGAAATTACTTTTGTACAAAGAAATTTCTTTCTATTGATGTATATGTGTAGCTGGTGGAAGAGGACACCTTGGCTTTGATTGTGGGTTCCTGTAGAAGTGTGATCAATGTGTGATGTCTTTGGCAGTATATGGCATCAGTGGTATCTATGATTTCCTAGGTGACTTAGGCTGTGATCATTAGTGTAGGATGTGGTGAAGTTTTCCTGGGGTCAAGAATGCTGGGGGGTGGGGGTGGGGTTGTCAATCTTCAGTTTCCAATGGTGGCAGCAGTGAGCTGAATCTATTGGCCTGCTATTGTGCATGTAAATGGTGTCAGCTGTGGTAATATTGGGTATGTTGGTTTGGCCCAACCTCAGAGCCCAGCAAGACAGATCATGTGCTCATGGTGATGGACTGGGATGGGCAATTTTTATGCCTATGGGTGATGTGCTTGGGGACTGTGGGGATTAGTACAATCCAGCAGACTTAATCTTGGTGCCTTATTCTCTAGGCACTGTCTATGATAGGCAGAGGTGCAGTGGTCCCAGGAGTAGAATGACCTTTGTGGGCTGTGGGGACCCTGTCAGCTATAGAAGAATATGCAGGTAGATTTGCAGGGTGCAGTCTGCTCATGCCTCACTCTCACAGTCGCCCATAGCAGTGGGAGTGGGATGTTTAGGGATACGTGTGAATTCCTGGTCTCCCTTCTGTTTGTTCAGCTTGGAGGCAGCTGAACCAGCATCCCCCAAGCCTACCCCAAGGCAGAGTGTAGATCCCTGATAGCTAAACTCTCAGAATGATGATTGCTGTGGGCCTGCTACCCGGGAAAGTGGGGCCCTCTCAGACACAGCAGCATGGACAAGGAGTTTAGCAGAGTGCAGTCAGCTCACATTTTCATCTCATAGCAGTTTTAGCAGCAACAGCAGGTTTTTTCAGGGGTATGTGGGACTGTCCTGGCTTTCCTTGCCTTCCTTGGCCTGGAAGCAGCAGTAGCAGCAGCAATAGCCAGTCTGGCCTCTGGTCAGTATGAAAGCTCTGACAGCTAAGCTTTCCAGATGATGTCAAGCTGAATCTGCTCTGAGCATGGATGCCTGTGGGCTTCTGTGTGAGTTACCTTTCTAGAGTAATGTCTCTGTGCAGTCTCTAGGCAGCTTCCTATTTTAGACCTGAAGGCTGCAGAGACCAGGGACTTTTCCCACCGCAAAGATTGCAAAAGCCCAGGGTGGAGTGTAAAGCTATGGGTTTCTCTTTTAATCTTTCTTCATGTCTTCAGCTCCCAGCTGATCAGGATTGAGCAAGCTGCCTACCTTCATTCTCCTTATCTGCTTTCAGTGCTTTTCATCACTTCTCTGTTGAATCCTAACCTTCTCGCTTAGCTGGTCTATTCTTACCATTCTGATTTCTCTCTACGGAGGCGGTGATAATAGCTGCATCTAGTCAGCTGTCTTGACTCCTTTTATAATTTTATGATCCTTATAATTGATATGTTATTGATGGGCAGACATTGGTACTATTAGGGACACACTAAACTCTCTTCCTTCAGGTTAAATCCATCTATCTAAGTAGTACATGCAGTGATTCTGATGAATCCCTATAAGTGTAAGAGAATGACCGTGATACAAATAAGCAGATGTTAGTTATACACTGCTCTGCAAGACTGGCCTGACTTGTTCTCAGCCTAGCTGTCCAAGCACTTGATCTAAACTGTCCTTATCTTCTTTTACAGCCTGAGAAACAGCAGAAAGAGCATCGCGGAAACTAGTAATGGTGTCTTAGGTTGGGAGGATCAGACTGATGCTTGTGTTTTGGTACTGGAAAACCCTCCATGGAATGGAGTGAAAATAATAACTATAAGGTAATAATGATGACCCATAGGTCAAGTGGAAAAAGAAAGTGGTTTCTAAACTAATGGGGATGCTTATCTTAAGAAATATAATTCATAAATGTATAACTTATAACATGTTTAGAAATTATTCGAAGATTAGGTCAGTCACAAAAGAGACATTACTTTTGGTGTAGTTGGAAGAGAATTAACATTCTATGTGTACATGGCAGTGGAGAGAGTTGAAAAATGTTTAGCTTTCATCTGTTTATTGAGTACATATTATGTGCCAGACTGTGATGTGCTGGGGGATTAAAAAAAGATACTAAAGATTGGATTCTTACCTTTCAGAGATTCTAGTTAGCTATTTTAGCTCTTATAGAAAATTCATAACAAAAATATTTCTTTATTTAGAAGGGATTGCATAGGTGACGGTCATACTTTCAAGAGCCTAACATCATTAAGGGTTTTTTTCCAATTTAGAACCTCTGATACCTCAGTTTGTATGGCATAGGATCTTGGCACAGAGTTTGATTGCACAAGGATTCACATGTCTTCCATTGCTGGCATGAAGAGCACAATCTTGTGTCTGTTCACACATCTTTCTCCTGCCAACTGTAGGATAGGATAGCCTCTTATATATATATATAATGCTTTGTATACATATTTTCTGCTGCTTCTAAGTAGTGACAGATTTTTTTTTTTTTTTTTTTTTTTTTTTTTTTTTTTTTGTGACAGCACAAACATAAAATCTCTCCTTAGTTCATCTCCCAGATGCTGCAAGAGGCTTAAAAGAGTATATGGCTAGGGAAAGGTAGCTACCTCCTTCTATCAAAGGAAAGAGAGAAATCATCTTAAAACTAGTTAGGAAAGTGCTCTAACAGCTGGCCAATAATTTTTGTAATTTTTAAAAAGAATTTCCCACTGCACTATTGGGAAAATATATCTAAACATCTTGAGTATGTCATCACTATTATATGTGAACTCAAGGCCTCAAGGGGCCAATGCTGCAGTGTAAATTTGCAATTTTGAAATCTATAGCATATGTGGCCTTGCTTTATTTGACTCAGCTTGGGAAGACAGACTGTTACTGGGCAATATTGCTAGGTAACCAAAGAGGAGACAACAGAGTTTAAAACTCCATTTCTTATTTAGGTAAAAGCACTGTTCTGTGGCTTGTTTCTTAAGATCTTATGATATCTGTCAATATCAGAATTGTTTTAGCTATTTAGTTACTGAGATTGTTATTCATTTTTACTAAATGTTTTAGCACCTAGCCTAAGGGATCACTATTTTAAGTAAATAGTATCATGAACTCTAACATCAATAAGAATAAAACCCCCAAAGAATTAAAGGAGGAAGCAAAAATAGTTCTACAAACGGGTTTACCTAGTAACAAGACAAATCTAGGAAAAACCAGATGTTACCTACTGTTCTATGCTGCTCATGCTCCAATTATACATTTTGCAGCTGTCCTCTATATACTGTGTGGTTTGTAAGCCAATAAATACTCCTTCAGACAGGGAGATAAAGTTTAAGTGCCTCATACGTGTATAATATTGAGGTGTGTTTCTCAAATTAGACAAAAGTAATGATCTCACATTTAGACTTTCCTTACAGAGGAAAGATAGAACATCCAAAATGTGTTAGGAGATGCTTGTATCTCCTCTTCCCTATCAAAAGCTTATGATTGTTTAATTATATTTACTATTTCATTTTTCTTGCCTACACTTACTATTTTCACCCTAGTCTAGTTTCTGCCTTCAGTACTCACTAAGATGTATTCTAAACTGTCACAAAAGTCTAGCTTATTGCTAAAGACAATTTGGTCTCTCTATATTGTCTAACATTATTGTTGATTTCAATGCTTTAAAATTCTCTCCTTCTCTTTATTGCCCACTCCTAATAGTCTTTCTTCTTCTCTGATGGTAACAACTACTTACATGGGACTGAACTGTGTTCAGATGTGGGATGTGCTGTTAATAGCTACGTAGGCAAGTGACTTAAAAATTTGTGTCTCAGATTCTTCTTCATCTGTAAAACAAACTTAATAATAATAATGAATATATTCATAGTTCTCTTGAGAATTAAATGAGTTAGCCTGGGCAAAGGATTCATGACAGTGACTGGCAGATAGAATCAACTTATTTTTGTTTGTATCATTACTATGCTTAATGGTGTCTGGGTCTGAAAAGATGATGTTCTTAAGAGTTATTATTTTTCTTTAAGCTTTGTATGTACTTCCTGGATTATACTGTTATCTAATTATCATCATTCACAAATGTGACCTCTCTCGTCTCTAACTTGACTCTCCTCTCTCTAAGTTTACTAGAAGCTGTAGGGGTGAGGAGAAACGTGTCCTTTCTCCTGAAAGTTTGCTGAAAGATCAACTCAAAGTTAAGATAAATAAAAGAAAAAGTTTATTTCCTAATATTGTGTGCATGGGGGAGAATCTGAACTTCATTGGAATAAAGAGCATTGTAAATGATGCTCTTTGAAAATTAAACTGAGAGATAGGTAGTGTTTAAAATAATTTGGGTCAGATCTGCTTCAATTCTTTATCACTTTTCCTGAAACAGATTGAGATAATAGGGATAGGGAAGAAAGTCCGTTGCCCCTTTGATCTTTTAATCAGATCAGCCTGATTTATGCAGATAGAGAAAAGCCCCTTCTGGTGCTTTTTTAATCTTGAAGGGCCTTTATTCAAAATATTCCTATTTCAAGGAGTCATATTTTAGGGTGAAATTACCTGAGTTCCTTCAATACTCTTTTCTAGATGTTGACTAGGAAATCTAATTAACGTATGCTATTACAAAGTTTATTCATATATTCATTTATTTACTATTGTCAAGATACCATGTTTGACCCAGGGTACTGTTGGCCAGAGACCAGCAATTTATTTGGTGTGATATTCTTGTATCTTTTTTTCCTGATGCATCTGGGTACTGACCCACTATATACTGGTTTTGAAAGATGTTGCTGACAGTATGTCTGAGAACAATCTGAATTTTTTCTTGTAGGTTACTCAGGTCTTTCTCTATTTTTTTTTTTTTTTTTTTTGTTGTTGTTGTTGTTGTAATTGTAGTTGATGTCCAAAGGACTTTTTTTTAATCTTCTAAGTCCAGTAATTTTATACAGATACTTGTTGCCTATAAACCTTCTATATAAAATGTATTTCTCTATTTTCAGAGTGCCTGATTAGATGCTCATTTAGGTCAACCATAGATGTATGTCCTTCCACACCAGCTGTTCATAAGAGCTAAACCGACCATTTGAGTGCTTAACTCTAGCGTGAAGTGTTTTACCATGGGAGTGAAAGCTCAAGCTTAAAAGATAACGGTCATCAGAACTGTCCTGAATGAGAAAAAAACCACCTGGCACATCCACGAGCTTCCCTTCGGCTTCCCAGCGTGTGACAGTCCCCAGTACCATCCTTGCTTTCCAAGTTATTTCAGCTCCTCAGTAAGGCTGGGCACAGCCATGGGTCTGTTAGTTCACACTGAGTCATAAACTCTTGCAACCCCAGGGGCAGAGTTAGGATCAAAATTCAAATAACAGCACATGTTTTTAGCTAAGTGGACATCAGTGCCAGTGAGTCCAGTTCCTTTGGATTTGATGATTCTGCATTGGAAGTAGCAGAGGTGAGAGTGGAGAAACATCATCATGACCCTCTCTGGGGCTCTGCAAAAGGAAGCCTCGGTGCCAGTCAACAATCTGTTCACAACCTGATCCACAAAGATCTTTGGGGCCTCAACCAGGTCAGAGTCTACCTAATGCTCACCCTCAGGGAAAGGGCACCTTCCCACTTGAGGAGGAACCACAGAGACTTTCATGGGAAAACTGTCCAGACAGTAGCTATGCTGTCCATCCAGAGGATCCCTCCCCTCGTGTAAAGGCACAGTGTACTGAATGGAGTTCTCAGGGGTGAGTTCAGTAACTGCAGGCACATGTTCTGTGTCCAGGTGAAGATGCAAGTCTCCATTCTGAGAGGCCGAGCTCTTCCCAGAATTCGCTTGCTCTTGGCGTGCAGCTCAGACTGAAGGTCATGAAAATCTTTCCAACACCATTCAGTGTAGAACCCGGACGGGGGAGGAGTGACCAAGGCTTTGACTCTAGCCCACATCTTGACTCTGTCTCCTCGGAGTATGTGGGTCTAAGAGGCCACGCTATCCACTGTGATTTCTATGCACTGATAGCACATTTCAGGCGTATTTAACCCTAAGCAAACTTGAATGAAACTTAAGAGTGGAAATTGCTGTGTCTTTTTAAATGGCTTATTTTCAAAAGATAGTCTTTAAATAAACATACCTATGTGACGAGGCAGAATTTACATATACTCTGAACATGATTTTTAAATTTTATACTTTAAAGTTACTTATTTAGAATGATAAATTGATATAATCTTGGGTAATAGAATGAAGATCTACATCGTATCTTTGACAATAGTCTTTTCTAAATTACTTTAAAGGTTGTGCTCATTTTCTTTTAGTTGTGAAAAGTTAAATTTTTCTTTTGCCTTCACTTTCGTCCTGCGGTTTGTCTATTTCAATAAATGGCCTTAGTTTAAAAATTGTAAAGAAATGCATACCACCAATTTAGCCTTTTCTGTTATTAAACTCAGTTACAAATTGGCATAGCATATAAAAACCTATGGAACTAAAACTATTCTTAAAGAAATATTAGATCATAAAAAAATGTATTTCTCTGGGATACAGTATGCTTTTTAAATCTGTAAGTTCAACTGTTTTATAATACTTTCAAATTTATATCTTTAAATATATTTTTCTCTGGGAAAACTGAGTTTTCTACCTTAGGAGTTGTTATCTTCATGCAGTATTTCCTTTGACTGTCTTCCTTATTTGCAATTAAACATTTACCTTTTTATTTTGCTTACTCTTGTTCATTTGGTGTTTTCATCTATCTCTACATAAATGGTGCCTTTATTCATTTTGTTATTTTCCTATCTTTTGACTTTTATTTGTTGAGATTATATTTTATGTCCTATCTCTCCATTTCTATCCTGAGTTGTTGCATCTCTGCTTTGATAACTTTTCCTGATTTTAAAGTTATTCTGATTTGTGAAAGCATAGTATTTTTCTTCACTTATGGTTCATTTTTCTTGGTTTTTTTTTTTTTTTTTTTTTTTTGTTGTTTGTTTAAATTTTTTTTTCTTCAGTGGTTTCTGGCTAATTCTTTATTATTTCTCACCTCTGAATGGGTTGAGTTTTAACAAGATGATTTTGTTGGTGGTCAGAGGCCCCAGTTCCCTGAACCCAGGGACCTGACTTTATTACTCAGCTAAACTAGAAAGTTCAACTGAGGCAAGGCAGGAATCGAAAATGAAAGTTCCTAGAAACTAGAAGTAAAACTGTAGCAGCAGAGGCAGCATAGAGAGCAAAAATAATTTCCCACAGGCTTTAGTGTAACAAAAATAAATTTTATTTAAGCACAAAGAAAACTTAGAGCACTTACAAGGAGAGTTGGAAGTGAGTCCTGCTCATGAATAAGAAGAGACAGAGAGAAAGATGCATGCAAGGGCAGGGTAGAGGTATAAATATTCCCCTCCTCTCAGTTTAAAATTGGTTGTAAGTCTTTCACTTATCTCTGGGCACCAGCAGACATCATTGCTCTTTTCTATTTGTCAGTGGTTATTATCCTTTCCTATTGGTCACTGGCTACCTAGATTACCTCATACCTGCATTCTTTGCTCCTTTTTATTGTTGAGAGGTGCTGAGTACTGACTGTTCTTATAGGCCCTCCAGGCTTCCTTGTTCAGCAGACCTGGTTTTCCTTCTGTCTCCCTCCAGTTCCTTCTTTCTATGTCTTCTCAGATTTAATTACAGAATAGTTATTGGAAAAGTTGATAGCACAGATAACCAAATATCACGGATTCTCTCCAATTTAAATAGAACTTTGTTATGATGCAAAGATGTATGCATTTGGTGAACTGTTTCTATTTTATTCCACTATCACGATTTGCAGCTACAGGGCTCCTTGTGATCCAGCATTTCTTTTCCTAACAGAAAACTTCCTATGTAGCAGGAAAACAACTAACACTAGTTCTAACACTACATTTTTATTGTTTCTTATTAATATTTTATGTTTCTTAATCTCAGAATGCAGATTCTGGGTTCCCTTCCCCAAGATGTGCCATCTCCTGGGGGCAGCTCTGCACTCATGGGCTCTGTAGCTTTCTTCACTCTGATGATCTCTTCATACCCATTTTGCCTTCACCTTCTCTGCATTTGAAATAGTTTCTTATACATTATAATTTCAGTTATAAATATCTTCCATTTCTCTTAAGGTAGTTCATTTTTGCTTTTTGTTCTCTGCTTTGACATGATTTTTAGAAGGAAAAGGGGACAGGGGCATTTTAGCCACTATTTAAAAATTTAAAGTGAAATAAACAGATCCAAACTAAGCTAAAAAATAATCTCTCAGAAGACAGAAAGGTGGTTCTTTACCCCACCTTACTTTATTAAGATTAGATTTCCAGTCAAATCCAAATTTATGTATTTTTATTCTATTAGATAATGCACAGAGAAAAAAGTATTGCAACATAGAGATGCCAGTAGTTAATTTGGGTAAGGAAAGTGCTGGCATTAAATAGTTTATGATACAAGTTTAATACAATGGAATGTCAAACTGTATACACTTCATGAAATTAAGATTAGTTTTGTTAAAGTAGTTGTTTAAATGAACTGAATAATAAGTGAAGAAGTCAATTGTTTGTATATTTTCTTTTTCTTTGTTTCTTTCTTTGTTTCTTTGTTTCTTTCTTTTTTTTTTTTTTTGAGACAGAGTTTCACTATGTCACCCTCAGTAGAGTACAGTGGCATCATCATAGCTCACATCAACCTCAAATTCTTGGGCTCAAGTGATTCTCCTACCTTAGCCTCCCAAGTAGCTGGGACTACAGGTGCCCGCCACAATGCCTAAATTTTTTTTTTTAACGATTGTATCTCTGTCTTGCTCAGACTGGTCTCAAACTCCTGAGCTTAGGCAATCCACCCACCTAAGCCCCCAGAGTGCTAGAATTACAGGCATGAGCCATCACACCTGACCTATATTAATATATACTAATGGTTGTGCTGAAATGGCAGGAAAGCAGGTTTATAATTTCCTGCAAAGGTGAAGAACTTTATTTTTAGTCCAAAATATGCATTTATAATATGGAGATTGTATATACCGTAATAGTTAAATGTTATTTTGACATTGACAAAAATTCACTTTGCAATTTTAGTATCAGTTATGCTATAGGGAATTTTCTTTGATTCTGACTTCACTTAGGTAGTATGTCATATACCTGTGATGAATGAAAGGAAAAAAATTATAAATTGAATACACATACTGTGTTTTGTTCTATTTATGAATTGGTGTAGAAGTGAGTTACTCTGCCTATGTTGTAACAAGATTAGCTATTCTGGGCAGGATCTATTCAAGGGAATGAAGAAAACAAAAGACAGAAGGGAGAAAATCGATAACTGATTCCTTACAAAAATAAAGCATAATAATTGGGAAAAAATGACTCTCTGTTTGAAAAGCAATTCTTTGGTAAGGTGTTTATTTGTTTGGATTCCATGCGATTATCTTATAAACTGTTCTTATCTAAAATGTTTCTCTTTATCAACAATAGAGGGAAATTTTCTTGGCAGGGTGTTTCATACATACCATGAAATTTCAACAAGATCAAGGAGTATGGGACAGTTGTTCAAGGATCAGCTTTCACCATTTTCAGATTTATAGATACTTGGTAGATTCTTGTGAGAAGGCACTTAGACAAAATATGCTCCAATAAATATTGTCTGGAAACAAGCTGTCTCAGGTGAACAGCAACCAGTGACATGGAAACTTTACCCTCAGTGTCAATGACCCCAATGTACCCTCAGTCAATAGGAGCTAGGAAGTCATCAGAGTACAAGTTCTGGTCAGTTTGCTAAGGGAAAGAAGGAAGGTATTTCAACCTCACTTTTTGAAAATGTTTATATCATAAATTCTAATTTAAAAATAAATGGTTTTCAATTTCATTTAATTCTCCTCTAATTTTGGTTATTTCTTTTCTTCTGCTGGGTTTTGGATTGCAATGTTCTTCCTTTTCCAGTTGCTTGAGATGTCCCATTAATTTGTTAACTTCCACTCTTTCCATTCTCTTGAGGAAGGCTTACAATGTTATAAATTTACGTCTTAGGCCTGCCTTTGCAGTATCCCAGAGGTTCTGGTAATTCATGTCTTCATTATTGTTTTGTTCCAAAAATTTGGTAATTTCCTTCTTAATTTCATCTATGACCCAGCTATGATTCAGCATGAGGTTATTTAGTTTTAATGATTTTGTATGAGTATGCAGCTTCCTGTTGTTACTGAGTTCAGCTTTTATTCCATGATGGTCTGAGAAAATACAAGGAATAATTCCTGTTCTTTTAAATTTGCTGAGGTTAGAATTGTGACCTGAGATGTGATCAATTTTGGAGGATGATCCATGGGCTGATGAGAAGAATGTGTATTCAGTTTTATTAGGATGAAATGTTCTGTAGATGTCTATTAGATGTAAATGTTGAATGGTTAAGTTTAGTTCTAAAATTTCTATATGTATAATACATTTAATGTAATTTTCAAGTGTTTATATATACTAATACTTATGATTTGTGAGTGATTTAAGGTCTCTGAATGGTTATTTTCAATAAATGATATTTTGGCCCACTATTGCCTTTAAATTCTAATGGTTTGTGAGAAGTGATTTTATTCTGCAGTTTGGAGTCCCAGCTCCAAATTCTGTTTAGTTCCAGGAAATAAATTTAATCTTGAACCACCATCTTGAGACTGTGAACACTTTGAATCCACATAATGTTGAAAGCCAAATCATAACTAATCCATGAGTACATGGGTTTAACATTGTCCCTGGGACTCAATGTCACTCATTGGTGGACTCCGTGTATGTCTGCAGAGACAGGAAAGCATCCAAACTAGCTCTTTCCGTATGTTGAAGCCAGAGGACTCTTTATCCATGCTTATGCAGCTGTATGCCCCTCAAAGACTCTGCACAATTTTGCCATCTTTGCTCTGTGCCCAGCCCACCACCTCTGATATGAAGAATAAAATTAGCAGCTAATTTATACAGGCGTCTTAAGGCCTTAGTACACTCAGCCTTTGCCACAAAAAGAGCAGATGGATATATGAACTTAACATTCTCACTTGTATTAGCGACAGGTCTGCTGCCCTGGTTTGGACAGCAGACCTGTCCAAAGTGAGAACTTAATATTCTCACCTGTATTAGTTACTGGTCTGCTGCCCACGCACATGTCCAGATCCTGAACATCATTTAATGTCCAGATCCTGAACATCATTTAAGAATAAGGCAACTTGTCTCACTAAAAGTAATTTTCCTTGATCTATCAAAAGTATCACACTGTCCCTGGATTATCTGACCCAGTTTTTCTTTTTGTAAGACATCAATTCCTACCTCACTTTTACAAAAATGCAGGTACATATGATTTGCCTTCATATGACAGCTATTTCAGAATTGTTTCCATACCTGCCATGTCTTCTATATGTCAGAATGACCAGTGTTCCCTACAAAACTACAGCTCTGATCTCTTTAGAAGATGAATGAATATTATACAACATTCAGATTTATAGATTTTCAGGAGAGCAAAAGTGTGAATAAAGACCTATATTAAATAATTTTTTAAGACTATTATCACTACTGTTTATATTCATAAAATATTTAAAAAATGATATTTAGCTTGTATTTAGTGCTTCCTTCACTTGCTTTTTCAATTAATTTGGGCCAAAATCTGAAAAGAAAATTATCTTTCATGCCATGAATCCAGTGTCCAAATAACTTCTATGACCCAAATCCAGGGACCTTAATTTCTTACACTGAATCCTTCCAGATAATCTTTCTAATTGCCCTCTTTACATCTTTGTTCCTCAGTGTGTAGATTAGAGGGTTCATGGTGGGGGTGAAGATAGTGTAAACAAGGGCAAGAATCTTTCCCTGATTCTGAGCGTGCTCACTCTTGGGCTGAAGATACATGAACATGGCTGTTCCATAGAACATTGAGACAACCGTCAGGTGGGATGTGCAGGTCCCAAAGGCCTTCTGGCGGTCCTTGGAAGATCGCATCTTCACCACAGCTCTGGCAATGCAGGCATAGGAGGTCAGGATGATGCCCACAGGAATGGCAAGGATGATCAAGCAAGCGATTAACATCCTCGATTCAGTGGGACCAGTGTCCACACAGGAGAGCTTGATAATAACGAGGATTTCACAAAAGAAATGGTCCACCTGGCGGTGGCCACACAGAGGCATAATGAGGGCCAGTGAAGACTGAACGAGAGAGTTGGCAAACCCTGATAACCAGGACAGGGCTGCAAGAAGGTGGCAGATCTTTTGGTTCATGATTGTAGTATAGCGCAGGGGCCAGCAGACAGCTACATAACGGTCGACAGCCATGACAGCAAGAAGCACACACTCTGTGGAGCCCAGAGCTAAGGCCACACAAGACTGAACCATGCAGCTCACAAAGCTGATCTTCTTACTGCCTCCCCAGATGTTTACCAGCATCTGTGGGACAATGCAGGTGGTGAAACATATGTCCAGTAGTGAGAGGTTTCGGAGGAAGAAATACATTGGGGTCTGTAGCTGGCTGTCCAGGAGGGAGATCAAGATGATGGCTGTGTTACCTCCAAGTGTCATGGCATAGAACCCAGAGACAAATAGAGAAAGGATGAACTCAGCCTGGGGATATTGCGAGAAGCCAAGTAAAATGAAGTCTTCCCCTGAGCTGTCATTTATTTTCATCATGTGTTTATTTCATAGTAGTTGAAATAGAAACAGGTATACTCCCTATATTGTCAAAACAAATAAACAAAACAGTGTTTGTTAGTCTATGTAATAGTCAGAATCATTTCTTAGGTTTTGCAAACAAATCCAAACAATGGGAGCTCAAATTTCCTGGTGTAAAATAACTAAGTCGGGAGGATGCAGTAGGCTGACACCTATAATCCCAGCATTCTGGGAGGCTGAGGCATGCAGATTGCCTGAGCTCACAGGTTCAAGACCAGCCTGAGCCAGAGAGAGACCCCTTCTCTAAAAATAGCCAGGTGTTGTCACAGGTACCCATAGTCCCCACTACTCTGAGGCTGAGGCAAGAAAATCGCTTGAGCCCAAGAGTCTGAGGTTGCTGTGAGCTGTGATGCCACTGATACCAAGGGTGACAAAGTGAGAGTCTGCCTCAAAAAAATAAAAAATGTTTCAAGTTATTTAAATGTAAAGCCAATGTCACAATGAATGTATAATTTGGAATGAAGGAACTTTGTTATGATATTATTACTGCCTAACACTGTTTTAGACAAATGAGCTCAAAATGTTATGAGAAAAGTAAAAATATGAGAGATAAAGTTAACATTACTTGCAGATAGTAGCTGCAATATTCAACAGATAAGAGTTTTGCTAGTATATATTTAGAAAGACTAACGATTTATTTTTGTGTGTGTGTTGACTGTGTATGCTGCAACTACGCTGTATTTATTTATTAGTTCTAACACCTTTTTTATGAAGTTTGTAGGGTTTTCTCTATATTAAATCATTTCATTAACAAAAATGACAATTTCACTTCTTTACCTATTCAGATTTATTTTGTATCAATGTTTAGTCTGTTTACTCTGATAGGGACTTATAGTACTATGTCAAATACAAGTGGTGAGAGTGAATATTATCTTATCCCCAGTTTTAGAAAAAGAGATTTTTGGCTTTTCACCATTGAATATAATGTTAGATATTGTCTTGTCATTTATGGCTTTTATTGTGTTGAGGTGCATTCACTCTAGATCTAGTCTATTGAGTTTTCTTTTCTTTTCTTTTTTTTTTTTTTTTTGCAGTTTCTGGCCTGGGCTGGGCTTGAACCTGCCACCTCCAGCACATGAGACTGGCGCCCTACTCCTTTGAGCCACAGGCGCCACCCGAGTTTTTTTATTTTTAATAATGAAATAATGTTGAATTTTGTCAGATGCATTCTGCATCTAATAATATGATCATATGGTTTTTGTCCTTCATTTTGTTAATATGGTCTATCACATTTATGGATTTGTATGCGTTGAACCATCCTTTCATTCCTTGAATAAATACCACTTATTTATGGTGAGTAATTTTCTCAATGTGCTGTTAAATTTAGTTTGTTAGAATTTTGTCAACAAGTTTTGTATCTCATTGGGTACATTAGCCTATAATTTTCTTTTATTAGAATATCTTTATCTGACTTTAGTACCAAAGTAACATGAGCTTTAAAAAACAAATTTGGAAGTATTTACTTCTCTTTGATTTTTTATAAGCATTTGAGAAGAATTGATATTAGTTCTTCAAATGTTTGGTAGAATTAGCAGTAAAGCTGTCAGATCCTGGGCTTTCCCCCCCTCTTTTTGTTTTCCTTTCTCTCTCTCTCTCTCTCTCTCTCTCTCTCTCTCTCTCTCTTTATGGGACATTTTTATTACTGACCTCCTTTGCCCTATTGGTCTACTCAGATTTTCTATGTCTTCATGACTCAGGTAGGTCATGTGTGTCCAAAAATTCATTCACTTCTTCTAGGTTATCCAGTTGGTTGAAATATAAATTATTCATAGTAATCTCTTATGATTCTTGGTATTTCTATCTACCAAACAGTTATTGAAAATTAGCACCCATCCTCCACAAATTTTCCCCCAAAATAAAAGTGTAAAGAACACTTTCTAACTTTTTCTGAGGCTAACATTTACCCGAATTTCAAGGCCAAATAAAGACATCACACACAAAAAGAAAATTACAATCCAATATGCCTTGTGAAGATAGATGCAAAACTTCTCACAAAATACTAACAAATTAAATCAAAGAGCATATTAAAAGAGTTCCACATGATGACCAAGTGGCACTTGCCTAAGGAATGCAAGAACACCTCAATATAAGAAAATCCATCAATGTAAAACATCAGGTTAATATAATGAAACAAAAAATGAACATGGTGATCTTGACTGGTACAGAAAAGGCATTTGACAAGATAAACCATTATTCAAGAGAAAAACACTCAGAAAACTGCCTTGTGAGTAATAACGAGCATTTATGAAAAACCCACAGCCACACTCATTATCAATAGTAAAAGACTGTGAGTTTTCCACTGAGATAAATAGAAAGACAAAGATGCCTGCTTTCATCACTGCTGTCAAACATTGTACTCAAAATTCTAAGCAGAGTGATTGGACCATAGAAATAAGTAAAAGAGATCCAAACTGAACAAGACGAATAAAACTTTCTCTATTCATAGATGGTATGATCGTATATACAGTGTGGATGTGATATAAACATATATAATTTCCAAGAAATGTATTAAAAGCCACTAGCACTAATAAATTAATTCAGCCAGATGCAGGTTATAAGATCAACATGCAAAACTCAATTATATTTCTATACACCTATAATGAACATTCTGAACAAAAATTTGCTAAGGCAATTTTTATTTGTAGTAATATCCAAAACAATAAAATGCTAACTTGAACTAAGGATGTGAAAGACTAATATACCAAAATGTGCAAACATTGCTGAAAGAAATGATATAAATAAATAATAAATAAATATCAGTCAAGAAATAAAGTGACATTTGATATTCACAAGTAGCAAAAACTAATATTGTTAAAATAGTGATACTACCCAAACTGGTCCACAAATTCAATTAAATCCCTACCAAAATTCCAAAAGCCCTTTTCACAGAAATGGCTGATCCTAAAACTCAACTAGAGTTTCCAGGGACCAGAATGCCTAAAACTGTCTTGAAAAAGAAAAAGAATAAAGACAAAGTACTGCCACCTCCTAATACCACACATACTACAAAGCTACAGAAATTAAGACAAGGTGATATTGGCATATGGATATACATGTAAATCAATGAAATAAAATCGAGAGTCCAGAAAATAAGCTTTTGACAGCTGATTTTTAAAATATTGTCAAGTCCATTCAAGGGGGGGGGGGGGAGGAGACAATCTCTTCAATAAATTGTGCTAACCAACTAAAGTTCCACAAAAAAATACAAAACAGCTGTTCTGTTGCTCTGAAAGGCTGGAGTAGACATTGGACATGGCTTCCAAAGGTGAGTGAGTACATTTCATGGTGGCCAAAGTTTCTTTTGTTGGAGGCTGTCTGCCTGATGATTTGGACTGGTATGAATATTCATCTCCAACCGCCACCCCCCCCCCAATTCACTTTTTAAAGTGCAAACTTAAAATAAAAATAATAAAATAAAAGTGCAAACTTATAGGTTGGTGCCAGCTCATGTCATCAATATAATTGTCTATGGTTGCTTTATAGTGGAACTGGGGCCTAGAAGAGGCTCCGCTCTTAAGAATTAATTCATGGTTACATTCAAAGAAGTTTCTTATATTTTAGACATCCATATGGGTGTATTTTCAAGTGAAATAATGTGTCTGAAATTCACCTCAAAATAATGAGGTTGGGATGATGAGGAACTAAGATTGGCCATGTTCTGGTGTATATTAAGGTTGAGTGATAGGATAGGATTGTCACTCTTCTATTTTCCTGTACCTTTAAACATTATCAGGATAAAAATAAAAATCAAACCCCACAAGCCCTCCATATCCCAAAACTTCCCCAAAGACAAACAGCTGGACTAGGTGTGGGGAGGAGGGGAGTTTTCTATTAGGTAGAGTTACTTTAAAGTATTGCTCCTGCCAGGCATGGTGGCTTACTCCTGTAATCCTAGCACCCTGGAGGCTGCAGTGGGTGAATTGCTTGAGCTCAGGAGTTTGAGACCGCCTGAGCAAGAGTGAGACTAAAAATCAAAAAAATTCACCAGGTGTAGTAGCACACACCTGTAATCCTAGCTAGTGGTGTGGCTGAGGCAAGAAGGCTGCACAAGCCCAAGATTTTGATGTTGCTGTGAGCTATGATGCCATGGCACTCTATCCAGGGTGACAGAGTAAGACTTTCTCAAAAATAAATAAATAGATGCATACAAATACAAAACAATGAAATTGGACCCCTACCTTATACTATATACATAAATGAATTAAAAAAGGATCAACAAGTGAAATTTAAGATGAAGTACATAAACTTCTGAAGAAAATATAGGGATCCATTCTTAATGATCTTGGATTTAGGAATTCATTTCTAGATAATACAGCAAAAGCATAACAATTAAAATAAATAGATTAATTAGACTTTAAAAATTAAAAACTTTGGTGCATCAAAAGATATTATCAGAATTCTGGGAAGATGGCCAACTAGTAGCAACCCTCAGCAGAGGCTCCTGACCTGAGGGAGAAAAACTGGACAGAATCGGACTCTATGAAGCCAAAGGTGGGAAGCTGAGCCAATAAAGGAGTTTGGCAAGGTGTAACTCCAAGGAAGAGCATTGAAGAAAACAAATTATAGATACAAAGCCTACAATTAGAGGATGGGAGACCCCTCCCCCAAGCAGGAGGCCTGCCACAGGCTATCTGCCTGCAAACATGGAACAAAAGACCTCTCATTTTACCTTGCTGGAGAGAGCTGCTAAACACCAGGTCTCTTTCTCCAGTGAGGTCCCACTTATGAACCTAGACACCACCCCACCAGGCATGAAATTGAACAGATATTTTCCCCCATGAGTCCATACTCCCAGTCCACCCTTCCACCCTCACATGGCTGTCTGAAGTTCTGCCCCCTGCAGAGCACAGAGTGTTTGATCATTTCCTGAGAGGTCTGGGCATAGCATGGACCGCCAACCATCAGGACAGAATCTCTGACTAACAAGGAGGAAAGAGGGTGAGGGAAGAAAGGGACACTCAGAGTGAGGAGGAGCAGTCTCCTGGTTATGACCATGCCCAGCCAGAGATGGTGTTGACACTCAGTTCAAGCTGTGTCTGGTGGGATGGGTTGCAGAACCCCTGGCTCTGATGGCACACACAACAGGAGAGTGGTGACCTGTGTGGAATGAGTTCAACAGGCATGGCTGGTCCCCAGCCCCTGTCAGGCCTGCAACAGAGGCTTACCAGGCATGGCCTAAGACCTGAGGGCAAGGATGTACTCCCCTGAATCCAAGCAGAGGCTTGCTGGGTGTGAATCAAGACCTGAGGAAAATGCCAGGAAGGCTATGTTAACCAGTGTGATGAAAATGTGTCAAACTGTTTATAAAATCAGTGTATGGTGCCCCATGATCACATTAATGTACACAGCTATAATTTCATAATAATAATAATAATGAAAAGACCTGAGGACAAGGGCATGGTTTCCTGTCTCCAGCAGGGCTGGTGAACAGAGGCTTACCGGGTGAGGACTGAGACCTGTGGGCAGGATGCTGTGCCCTGACTCAAACACAGCTTGGGAAAAGAGGCTTGCCAGGCAGTGGACTGAGACTTGCAGGTGAGGGCATGATCACCTGACTCCAACTGGTCTTGCAAGCAGAGGCTAGATGGGTGTGGACTGAGACTGTGGGTGGGTACATGGCACCTGGCTCCAACTAAGCCTGTGAACAGAGAAGTGGAAAATAGTGTGGACTGAGTCTGGTGGGTGGGGAGTATGGATCCCAGTCTCCAATTGTACTATTGGAGACCCTTGAAGACCTCTCTGTTGAGCAGGGTTTGCACTGTCTGAGAGAATTTAATTGAAACTTGTGTCTGGGACTGCCCACTCAGGGACATTCTGAGGTTGACCTTTGAAGATCTATAGCAGAAAAGAACTGAAGGGTGGGGACTGGGCACCACAGCTGTTTGTATTTCTTCACAGCTGAGATTTAAACCTAATACTGTGGCTTCTTAGGATAAGGTAGAGGTTAGGTGATACTGAAACAGAGCTAGCTTGTGCTATCTCACCAAGTAGGTCCTCAGAGTTTCCGACCAAAACTCTGAAAGGGGCCTTTGTAAGGTTGTAGGAGATAAGCTACAATTACAAAGCATAGCACTTTGGTAAGGAGCTATCTCTACTATCAGGGAACCCCAATTCAATCTCACCCAGTTCTAGTAACCAAATGATAGAATATAAACATGGGACTCAATAGAAGATCTCTGGCAACACGAATAACCAGAGATCAACCCCAACCCACTCCAAGAAAAGACAAGGAGATACAACTGAAGATGTTAAGCATAGACAAATGGCAGCAGTATCAGAAATCAAATTCAGAATATGGATGGCAAATAAGATAAATGGAATGGAAGAAAAGATAGAAAATGAATTCTAAAGATTGTCTCAAGAAATTAATGAATTCAAAGACAAAGTTACCAAACATATGGACATAATGAGAAAAGAGATAGCAGAACTCAAGCAAACGAAAAAGTGAGTTGAGGAGCTTTGAAATACAGTAGAATCCCTCAGTAATAGAGTTGACCAGGCAGAAGAAAAGATCTCTGAAACTGAAGACAAAGCTTTTGAACGTTCCCAAACACTCAAAGAGGCAGATGAGTGTAATTCAAAACTGATCATTCCCTGAGAGAGTTGTGGGATCATGCCAAAAGATTAAACATTCACCTTATAGGAATTCCAGAAGGAGAAGAGGATGATCCTAAAGATACAGATGCTCTACTCTAAGAGATTTTGGAGAAGAATTTACCAAGCATTGCAGGAAATACAGAACTTCAGATAGTAGACAATTTCAGAACCCCAGCAAGATTCAATCCAAATAAAGCATCTCCTAGACACATTTGTGATTAACTTTGCCAAAGTTAAGACAAAAGAGAAAATTCTGCAAGCAGCCAGATGTACAAAAAGCATCACCCTACAAAGGGAAAAATATCAGAATGACCACAGATCTCTCAGCTGAAACGTTTCAAGCCAGAAGATGATGGTCATCAACCTTCAATCTCCTAAAACAAAACAACTTCCAGCCCAGGATCCTGTATCCAGCTAAACTGAGTTTACTTTGTGATGGAGAAATCAAATACCTTACTGAAATACAAATCAAATACCTTACTGAAATACAAATGTTGAAAAAATTTGCCATAACTAAACCAGCTCTCCAGGATATTCTCAGACCCATCCTCCACAATGATCAGTGTAATTCTCTACCAACAAAGTAAACTCACTCAGAGATTTTTGAACAAAACCCAACTTCCACAGTGGTGAAAAGATTAAAAATGTCCAATGGAGATATGAAAATCAAGACACCCTAAACACAACGAGGCTTATCAATTCTCTCAATTAATGTGAATGGTTTAAATTGTCCTCTAAAGAGGCACAGGCTGGATGGCTGAATACATAAACTCAGACCAGATATCTGTATACAGGGATCTCATTTTACCTTAAAGGATAAAAATAGATTCAGAGTGAAGGGATAGACTTCTATAATATAGGCAAATGGAAACCAGAAAAAAAAGCAGGGGTTGCAATTTTAGTTGCAGGTACAATTGCCTTTAAACCAACAAAGATAAAGAATAATAAAGAAGGTCACTACATATTCATCAAGGGAAACACTCACCATGAAGAGATTTTGAGAATTGACATTTATGCATCCTACCACAATGCTCATCAATTTATAAAGCAAACCCTACTGGATATGAACAACTTGATATCTTCTGAACTATAATAGCTGGAGATTTTAACACCCCTTTGTTGGTTCTAGTTAGATCCTCCAAGAAGAAACTAAACAGAGAAATATTAGACTTGAACATGACCCTAGAGTACATGGACTTTATAGAGCAACACAGAACATTTCATTCTAATAAAACTGAATATAAATTCTTTTCATCAGTTCATGGATCATCCTCCAAAACAGATCATATCCTAGGACACAAGTCTAACTTGAGCAAATTTAAAAGACTAGAAATTATTTCTTGTACCTTCTCAGACCATCATGTAATAAAAGTTGAATTCAACAGCAACAGGAATCTTCATACTCAAACAAAGTCATGGAAACTAAATAATCTTAGGCTGTATGATAGCTGGGTCAAAGGCAAGATTAAGAAGAAAATCACAAAATTTTTGGAACGAAATTATAATTAAAGACACAAAGTATCAAAACTTGTGGGATACTGCAAAGGCTATCCTAAGTGGGAAAATTATAGCCTTTGAAGCCTTCATCAAGAAAACAGAAAGAGAGGAGGCCAACAACTTAACAGATCATCTCAAGCAACTGGAAAAGGAAGAACATTCCAACTCCAAACACAGCAGAAGAAAAGAAATAACCAAAATTAGGGCAGAATTAAATGAAATTGAAAACAAAAGAATCATTCAGACGCCCAACAAAACAAAAATTTGGTTTTTTGAAAAGGTTAACAAAATTAGTAAACATTTGGCCAACCTATTCAGAAACAGGCAAGTAAAATCTCTAATATCACCCATCAGAAATGATAAAGAAGAAATAACAACAGACACCTCAGAATTCAAGAAATCCTCAATGATTACTATGAAAATCTCTATTCCCACAAATATGAAAATCTGAAGGATATGGACCAATACCTGGAAGCACGCCGCAGTCCTAGACTCAACCAGAAAGAATTAGAAATCTTGAATAGACCTATATAAATCACTGAAATAGCATCAACAATACAAAATTTCCCAAAAAAGAAAAGTCTGGAACCAGATGGCTTCACATCTGAATTCTATCAAGCCTTTCAAGAGGAACTAGTGCCTATATTATACAACCTTTTTTAAGCATAGAAAAAGAAGGAATACTTCCCAACTCATTTCTTGAAGCAAATATAGCCCTGATCCCCAAACAAGGAAAGGATTTAACAAAGAAAGAAAATTATAGACGAATATCATTAATGAATATCAATGCAAAAATATTCAGTAAGATCTTAGCAAACAGAATTCAACAACACATCAAAAAGATTATACACCATGATCAAGATGGTTTTAGGTTTTATTTAAGGGTTTCAGGGTGTGTACAAAATACGCAAACCTATAAATATAATACATCACATCAATAAAATAAAAAACAAAGACCATCTGATTCTCTCAATTGCCATCGAAAAAGCCTTTGATAATATCCAGCATCCTATCATCATCAGAAGATTTAAGAAAATAGGCATAGAAGGGACATTTGTTAAACTGATAGAGACCATCTACAGCAAACCCACAGCCAATATAATATTGAATGCTGTAAAATTGAAAACATTTCCACTCAGATCAGGAATGCGGCAAGAAAACCCACTATCTCCACTGACATTCAATGTAGAAATGGAAGTCTTAGCCATCGCAATCAGGCAAGAGAAAGTGACCAAGGTTATCCAAATAGGCTCAGAGGAGATCAAACTCTCACTCTTTGATATGTTCCTATACCTGGAAAATCTCAGGAATTGAACTACAAAACTCTTAGAAGTGATCAAGGAATACAGTAGCAACTCAGGATACAAAATCAATACTTACAAATCAGTAGCTTTTATATATGCCAGCAATAGTCAAGCTGAAAATATAGTCCATGACTCTTTTCCTTTTATAGTTGTGCCAAAGAAGATTAAATATCTGGGAATATGACTAACAAAGGATATAAAATATCTCTATAAAGAGAACTATGAAACCCTGAGAAAAGACATAGCTGAAGATGTTAACAAAAGAAAAACATACTATGCTCATGAATGGGAAGAATCAACATTGTTAAAATATCCATACTACCCCAAACAATCTACATATCTAATGCAATCCCTATTAAAGCACAGAACTGGAAAAAAATAATACTTCATTTTTTATGGAATCAGAAAAAAACCTCAAATGGAAAATACATTACTCAGAATTAAGAACAAATCAGGAGGTATCACATTACCAGACTTCAGACTATACTATAAATCTATAGTGTTCAAAACAGCATGGTACTGGCACAGAAAAAGGGAGGTACATTTATGGAACACAATAGAGAACCAAGAGATGAACCCAGATACTTATCATCATTTGATCTTCAACAAGCCTATCAAAAATATTCAGAGGGGGAAAGACTCCCTGTTTAACAAATGGTGGCAGGTGAACTGCCTGGTGATCTGTACGAGACTGAAACTGGATCCCCAACTTTCACCATTAACAAAAATTGATTCTCACTGGATAAAAGATGTAAACTTAAGACATGAAACTATAAAAATAATAGAAGAGAGCGCAGGGAAAACACTTGAAGAAATTGGCCTGGGATAATATTTTATGAGGCAGACTCCCTGGGCAATTGAAGCAACACCAAAAATACATTACTGGGATCTGATCAAACTAAAAAGCTTTTGCACAGCCAAGAGCACAGTAAGTAAAGCAAACAGACAATCTATAGAATGGGAGAAGATTTTTGCAGACAGTGCTTCTGACAAAGGTCTGATAACTAGAATCTACAGAAAACTCAAAGTAATCAATAAGAAAAGAACAAATAACCCCATTTCTATGTGGGCAAGAGAGTTGAACATAAACTCCTCTTTTGAAGACAGGTGCATAGCCTACAAACACATGAAAAAATGCTCAACATTCTTAATCATCAGAGAAAGGCAAATCAAAATCACTTTGAGATATCATTTAACTCCAGTAAGATTAGCCCAAATCACAAAATTCCAAAACTACAGATGTTGGCGTGGATGCAGAGAGAAGGAAACACTTTTACACTGCCTGTAGGAATGCAAGCTAATATGACCTTTTTGGAAAGAAGTTTGGAGAACACTCCTGGAACTAAAACTAGACCTACCATTCAATTTTGCAATTCCTCTACTAGGTATATACCCAGATGATCAAAAATCATTATACAACAAAGACTTTGGTACCAGAATGTTTATTGCAGCCCAATTCATAATAGCAAAGACATGGACACAGCCCAAGTGCCCATCGACCCATGAATGGATCAACAAATTGTGGTATATGTATGCCATGGAATACTCTGCAGCCATAAAAAGGATGGAGACTACATGTTTTATTATTACTTGGATGGAGCTGGAACATATTCTTCTCAGTAAAGTACCTCAAGAATGGAAAAGAAAGAATCCAATGTACTCAATACTACTATGAAATCAATATATAATCACCTACACATTCATATGAATGGCAAAACATGACTATAGTCCAGAAAGTAGAAGGGAACAGGAGAGAGAGGGGAGGGGAGAGGGATATGGGAAGATAGAGGATATTTTGGAGGCCCTCACCTAATGTGCATGCTGCAATAGTACATTTCAAAACTATCAAGAAATGTATATAATTGCAGTGGATGTATTACTTAGTTCAATGTAAGCGTTTTGCATTGTATATCAAAGCAGTACACTGAACCCCATAAATGCATCAATGTATAAAGTTATGCATCATAAAAGTAATAATAATAATAACAACAACAAAAAGATATTATCAAGAAAGTAAACAGAGAAACTATGTGATTGACAAAATGTTTTAAAATCACATCTCTCCAGTAAGAGTTTTATTAAAGAAGCCTACAACTCAGTGGCAAAAAAGAAAAATAACCCTAGTAATGGGATTGTGGAATCAAACACGAGGTCTACTTTTAGCTCTTTCTTTTGTTTTATTTGCTTTTCTTTTGAAACAGAGTCGCACTTCTGTTGTGCCAAGATAGAGTACTATGGTGTCTTTGCTTGCGGCAACCTCAAACTCCTGCACTAAAGTGATTCTCTTGCTTCAGCCTCCTGAGTGGCTGGGACTACAGGCATGCACCACCACACGTATCTAATTTTTCTATTTTTAGGAGAGACAGGATCTCATTCTTGCTCAGGCCAGTCTCAAACTTCTCAGCTCAAGCAATCCACCTGCTTCAGCCTCCCAGACTGCTAGAATTACACGCATGTGCCCTAACCCTATTTTTAGCTCTTTAAGGATTTTCCATACTTCTTCCCAAAAGGGCTGTAATAATTTGCAATCCCACCAACAGTGTATGATTGTTCCCTTCTTGCCACATACATGCCAGTATTTCAGCTTTGGGACTTTGGGAGTTTTTTATCTGGATCCTGAAATCCCATTACTAGGTATCTACCCAGAAGGAACAAAACAATTTTACCACAGGACATTTGCACTCAAATGTCTATATCAGCTCAATTCACAATCACAAAGCTGTGTAAATAACTCAAGTGCCCATCAACCCATGAATCTATTAACAAACTGTGGTATATGTATACCACACAATATTATTTGGCCATAAAAAGTTGGAGACTTTACATCTTTGGTATTTACCTGGATGGAGTTGAAGAACATTCTCCATAGTAAAGTATCACAAGGATGGAAAAGCAAGCATCCCCTGTACTAGTTACTAATTTGAAACTAGTAGATGAATAATTACAGGCCCATGCAAGAGAAAAAAAAAGAAACAAACACAATTAAATTCAAGAAGGGGGATGGAGGGAGAAAAGGGGGTTCAGTAAGATTATTAGGGGCTGGGGTAAGGGTGCCACCTGTGGGAACAATGTAGGGATATAGGGCACAACTCCTGTGTAAAGAACTCAACTACAGCTCAGACTTGATGTTACAAACTTAAACAATGTAGCCTAATCATATGTACCCTCATGATAACACAAAAAATACTATTTAAAAGGGGGTGAAGAAGTTGAAAGGCATTTTTGCCAAAGAAGATACAGAAAAGACCAAAAAGCACATGAAAGGATGCTCAGTGTCCTGAAGGAAAGTCATCAAAACCATGAGATGGCACTTCACATCTACTAGAATGACTATAATTTTTTAAGAAATGGAAAATAACAAGTCTGAAGAGGATTTATAAAAACTGAAACTTTTAAACATTTCTAGTGGGAATAACAAATTGTGCAGTGTCTGTGGAAAAAGGTATGGTGGTTCCTCAAAAAATTAAACATGAATTACCATATGGCCCAGATTTCCGTTTTGGGTATAAGTGCAAAAAAATTGAAAGCAGGAACTTACTAGTGTTCACCACAGCGTTATTCACAAGAACACGTGGAAGCTGCCCAAGTGTCCACTAATGCAGTGGTACCCAACCTTTTTGGCACTAGGGACCAGTTTGATGGAAGAAAAATTTTCCATGGACCAGGGTTTGATGTTAGATTCTCACAAGGGGCACACAACCTGGATCCTTCATGTGTGCAATTTAAAGTAGGGTTCGTGCTCCTGTGAAAATCTAATACTTCCACTGATGTGACAGGAGGTGGATCTCTGGCAGTGATGTGCATGATGGGGAGTGGCTATAAACACAGATGAAGCTTCACTTGCTGGCCTGCTGCTTACCTGCTACTGTATGGCACGATTCCCAACAGACCACAGACCAGTACTTATCTGCAGTCCACAGTTTGAAGACCATACAATTAATGGATGAACATATATACAAAATGTGATATGCCTGCATATACACAATGAAATATGATTCAGCCTTAGAAAAAAATGAATTCTGATGCATGTTCCAATATAGATGAACCTTAAAGATATTATACGAAGTAAAATAAGCAGGCACAAAATGACAAATATCATATTATTCCATTTGTATGACACAGCTATAACAGGCAACTAACACACATAGGTGCAGGTCAGAGATTATTAGGGGCTGGGGTAAGGGTGCCAATGGGCGTTATGACTTACCGAGTACAGAGTTTCTGTTTGTGGTAATGAAAAAGTTTCAGAAATAGAGGTTCACCAACATAACATTGTGAATGTACTTATGCCTCTGAAGTGTACATTTAAAAGTGATTTTAAAATGCATATATGATGAAATATTCAAAAATTAGAGACATATGAAATAAATGAAAATGAAAACACAATACACCAAAACTTATAAGATGCAGCAAAAGCAATACTAAGAGGGAAATCTATAGCTGTAAATGTACACAGTGAAAAAGAAGAGAGAGATCATATCAACAACCTAAATGTGATACCTTTGGGAAACATAAAAAGAATAAACACTGAACTAGAAGGAAAGATATAACAAAGATTAGAACACAAATTAAAGAAGATAGAAAAACAATAGAAATCAATGAGACCAAGAGTTGGTTCTCTGAATAGATTAACAAAATTGACAAACACTCAGCTATTAATAGATTAGGGAAAAAAAAACAAGAGTCAAATAATAAAATCAGATATGCAAATGAGGACATTAAATCAATGCCACAGAAATAAAAATGATTATGAGAATACCACAAACAAATATGTCAACATGATGGGTAACTAAGAGAAATCAATAAATTCTGAGAAGCACACAACCTACCAAGACGTTATCATGAATAAATAGAAAACTTGAGCAGACCTATACCTAGTGAAGAGATCAAATCAATAATCAAAAACCTTCCAACACTGAGAAAATCAGAACAGTAAGACTTCACTAGTATTCTACCAAACACCTAAAGGTGAATTAAGACAAATTCTTCTCAAACTCACCCTCAAAAAATAAATAAAGAGGAGGAAACAATTCTAAACTTAATCTATGAAGGCAGCATTACCCTAATACCAAATCCAGACAAAGATATTACAAGAAGCTAAAAGATAATTCTGCTCATATAGATGCAAAAATCCTCAAAGAATATGTATCAACCCAAATTCAACATTGCATTTAGAAGGATTATGCATCATTGCCAAGTGGGATTTATTTCCGGACCACAAGGCTGGTTCAACAAATGAAAATTAATGTTATATGCCACATTAATAAAATCAATGAAACAACCACATAATAATTGGAATTGATGCAAAGAAAAAGCATTTGACAAAATATAACACCCTTTTAGAATAAAAACACTGTATGAACTAGGAATAAAAGGAAACTATGTCAATATTTTAAAGACCATATATGGAAAACATGTAGCTTCAATGAAACTCAATGATGGAAGATTGAAAATTTTTCTAAGATCAGGATTGAGGCAAGGATGCATGTTTTTTATCACTTCTATTTTATCACTTCTATTCAACATAGTACTAAAAGTTCTAGTCATACAACTAAGATAGAAAAAGAAATAAAAGAAATCCAAATGAGAAAGGAAGAAAGGAAGAAAATCTATCTTCTCCACAGATGATATGGTAAGTAGAAAACTCCATACATTACACACACACAAACACACAAAAGGAATAGTAAGAGGAAATAGTCTATTTAAAATAACATAAAAAATTCTTAGAAATAAAATTAACCAATGAGGCTAAAGACTTCTTCTATACTGAAAAATACAAAACATTATTGAGAAAAATGAAAAAAGACACAAGCTTTAAAAATACTCATTAGAAGCCTTAGTATTGTTGAGATATCCTTACTACCCAAGGCAATACACAAGTCGATCAACCAAATCCCTATCAGATTCCCAACTGCTTTTAAGAATGACCCAACAGATCAAAAAGTCCAAAAGTTGGTTCTTTGAAAAGATCAATAAAATAGATAAACCTTTGGCCAACCTAACCAGGAAAAAAAGAGTCAAATCTCTAATTTCATCAATCAGAAATGGTAAAGATGAAATAACAACAGACCCCTCAGAAATTCAA
>CAUYPK010024567.1:0-10057 GCA_963574355.1 Loris lydekkerianus
GGAACATATTCTTCTTAGCGAAGTATCTCAGGAATGGAAGAAAAAGTATCCAATGTACTCAGCCCTACTATGAAGCTAAATTATAGCTTTCACATGAAGGCTATAACCCAACTATACCACAAGACTATGGGGAAAGGGCCAAGGAAGGGTAAGGGAGGGGGGAGTTTTTGGTGGAGGGAGGGTAATGGGTGGGGCCACATCTATGGTGCATCTTAGAATGTGTACAGGCGATTGCACTAATGTATGCAGCTATGATTTAACAACAAAAAAAATTTAAAAAAAAGAAAAACAGGAAAAAAAATTTGTTTGAGTTTAGTTACACCTTTATTTTCTTATCGTATGAAAAGATAAAAATTATAGGGATAATTTCAATTCATATAATTTTGCAGAGGTTTTGTTTATGTCCCAGAATATGATCATTTTTGAAGTATAATCCAAGGGTTGATAAGAGGAACGTATATTCATTAGTTTTTGGATGATCTGGTGTATCTATGTGCTTTAAGTCCAATTATTCTAAGGTCATGATTAAGTCTGTTTCTTTGCTTAGACTCTGTTTAGGGAATCTGTCCAGTTCTCTCAGAGTTGCTAAACTCTTCATTTATAAGATGATGTAATATATTATATTGCTCACACCAATTAGGGTTCATTTAATAAATCTGGGAGCATTTATGTTGGGGGAACATACATTTAGAATTGAAATGTCCTCTTTTGTATTGTTCCCTTGACGTGTGCACAAACAGTCATTGTTTTCTTATTTTAGTTGCTTTAAATTTACTTGCATCTGAAAATAAGATTGTGACTCTTCCTTTCTTTCTTAGGATTTCCATTTGTCTGAAATATTATTTTCAATCCCTTTACCAGAGGTTTGTTTCATCCTTCTAGATAAGTTGTTCTCAACCTTTATAATGCCACTATTCTTTAATACAGTTCCTGTGGGTTGTGACCCACAGTTTGAGAACTGTTCTAGGTTAAGTGTGTTTCCCGGAGACATCATATACATGGCTTATCCTTTTACACTGAATCAGCCGGCCTATGCATCTTTAGTGGAGAATTCAAGCCATTCACATTTATTGAGAGAACTGACAAGTATGATGGAGTTTTATTCATCTTATTTTGTCAAAATCTGTTGTTTAGTTTTATCCATTGCACCACTGTGGAAGCTAGGTTTGGTCCTTTAGTTTCTGAGAGTTTACTTTGATGGTGGTCATTGTTATGATTGGTGTGTAGAATGGGTCTGAGTATTTTCTGCAGAGCTGGTCTTGTAGTGGTAAATCTCCTCAATGTTTGTGTGTCAGTGAAATATTTTGTTTCTGTATTGAATTTAAAGCTTAGTTTAGCAGGATATAGAACCTTGGTATAAAAATTATTTTGTTTATGAAGGTTAAAGATAGATGACCACCCTCTTCTGGCTTGAAATTTTTCAGCTGAAACGTCTGCTGTCACCCTGATGGATCTGCTGATGCAGGCCAAATGGTTCTTATTCCTGGCTGCTTAAGAAATTTTCTCTTTCATTTTGAACTTGGTCAGGTTCATGACAATGTGTCTTTGAGATGCTTGGTTTGTGTTAAAATAAACTGGGGTTTTCTATCCCTCTTAATGTGGTGTGTCAGAATCATTGGTAATGCTTGGGAAATTTTTACCTATGATATCCTCCAGTAGGGTTTCCATTACTTTGAGTTATTTTTCTTCCCCATCAGGCATACCTATAATTTATATGTTTGGATGCTTCATGAATTTCCATGATTCTCTAAGCAATTTCTCTGCTATTACTGTCATCTTTTCTGCTTCTTTAAATGTCTAAGTTACCACTGGATTAGGTCAAGAACCTTATTTTTTTGCTCTGTGATTTTTTCTTCTCCATGTTCTAATATGTTATTGATACTTTCTTTGCATCTTTATGTTCCTTATATTCTTTAAGCTCTAATATATTCTTTCTAATTTTATCATGTCTTTCATTCAGTTCTTAGGTTAATATTTCTATTTATTTTGATTATTTTCCACTTCCCTTCAGTCCCCTTCATTGTTTTTGTCAACATACTTTAAATTCACTTTCTTTCAGATACACAATTTCTTTATAGGTAGGGTCTTTGTTGGTAGCTACATCATGATCCTTTGTAGGGGTTGATCAGTTCCGGTTTTTCTTGTTGCCATAATTTCTTGTTGGTTCCACTTAATGTGTTTACTTTTTGTTCACTTCCTTTCCATACTTTTTCCCCTTACTTCTTTTTTATTTTTAATTTTCTTTCCCTGAGTGCTTAGGTGTTGGTGTAGGCTGTTGGTGTAGGGCCATAAGGAATAAAATAGTAAAGTCCGATAAGATAAAAAAGAAAGAAGTACTAGGTAAAAGAAAGAGTGAAAGAAAAATTAAAGTAGATTCTTCCCAGTCATGAGCATGGTATGTTCTTCCATTTGTTAATGTCCTCTGCTATATCCTTTCTTAGGGTTTCATAATTTTCTTTATAGAGGTCCTTCGCCTCTTTTGTTAGGTATATTCCTAAGTATTTCATTTTCTTTGGGGCTATGGTGAAGGGAGTTGAGTCCTTAACTAACCTTTAATCTTGGCTGTTGTTGGCATATACAGAGGCAACTGACTTGTGGACATTGATTTTATATCCTGAGATGATGGCAGACAGGACAGATGTTTAGCCCATCTCTCCCAAAACATCAGGTGAGAGCGAGGGGGCTCTAGATCTTTTCCCCACGTGGAGTGTTGATATGGATAGACAGCTAGAGTTGTACAGCGAATTGGTGGATTGCTGTATTTGAGGTGTAATCCAAGGCCATGGACTCTGCTGTAAAAATTTCCTCTGCTGCATCAGCAGCAGCCGGCTCCTCCCCCACGGAGGTCTTCAGTTCCCAGTTCATGGGGAAACCTAGGTATTTGATGAAAATTTCGGTGCAGTGTGGATTCCTGAGCAGAGTTTGGAGATGAGAAAGGGGTGCCATTCGGAGCCATAGGGGGCTAGGCAGCCCTATAGAAAATTAAGGAGAAAAGATCCCACTTGGAAAAAGACATGTTTTGAATGTAGGAAATGGCAGACACCTTTTCTCAGAACAACAAGTGTGATTGAATATACTGAACCAATCCTGGTGGGGAATATTAGTGTGTACTGGCAGTTTAGTGTGTGTGGTGAACTGGCAGGTTGCTGGACTCAAAAGTGAGATTCTGAGCCACAGAAACTGAATGAAAGGTCTTAGCAGTGGCGAGACAGGGGGAACCAGCAGCAACCAGCCCCTCCCCCACAAGACAATAGCAGTTCCCAATTCCTGGAGAATCTGGGAGCTGAGTGGAAAGATTAGTGAAGCATGGACTCCTGCACCGAGTTTGGAGGTCAGATAGGGGTGCTGTCTGGAACAGAACAGCCGAGGTTAGGCAACAGTTAAGAAATAGACATATATTGAAACTTCAAAAATGTCAATGAGCCAGGTATGGTGGTTATCATGGTAACAATGTAAACTGTGAATCAGGTATAAGCCTGAGAACTGCTCACAGTGCCACCCGGTGTCCGGAAAGTATATTGCAATAAAAATATATTCCTACTAAACTTGACCCCTATGTAATACGTATAGGTATATATTTTTATATATAAATATATACAAGAATAATATTCTTGTGGTTGGTGCCTTTCTTTTTATTTTTTTCCTCTCCTTTTTCATCCTTTTCTAGAGGGAATCATTGTTAATTTTTAAAATTTTTTTCTTTTTTTTTGAACTTTTTTGTTAATACTATTTTTTTTTCCCTTTCTCCCTTCCTCTTCTTCCTTTCTTATGGTTTCTGAGAGTGCTACATCAGATTTTTAGAGGTTTTTAATTTTTTTCTCAATTATTTTATGATTATCATTATTTTTGTTGTAGTTGTTTTTTTGTCTATATGTTTATGTGTTTCTAATTGTCTGTACATCTGTGGGCTTGTGTGTCTGATAGTCTTTTTATCTGTTTATTGTCTCCTTTGGCTTCAGTGTGTTTTCTGTTTTGCTAAATCCTTGGGTCGGTTACTTTCCCTAACTCCAATTTTCACATTCAACAACAACAAGGGGGTATGGGGGATGACAGCTGAGTGGGGCCACCTATCAACAGAAGCTCCAGTCCAGAGGGAGAGATAACAACCAGAAATAACCCAAAAAAGCCAAAGGAGGGGAGACGAGCTGAGAAATGAGATGGATAATTGCTCGTCTTTCCTGCTGAGGCGACCTTCAACTCCAAAGAAAGTAATTTCATGTACAGATCTCATCCCAAAGAGGTTGTATGGCCATCCTCTCCCCTAAAAGAGTTGCTTGCTTTCTGTGTGATCTCTACTACTGAGTGATGAACTGAGGCTCTCCTTCCTCACCCCACTAGAAGGAATTGCTTGAAGTTGGAACTCCTTCTCCAGAAAGCCCCTGCTGTGAGCCCAGGAATTTCCTTGTCTGGTAGAAAGTTTGAACAAATATTTTCCTTGCCACCTTGAACCACCTGTCTAGCCCCTGCCCCCTGGCCTGGTAGTCTAGAAGTCCAACCCCTGCAGAAACCAGAATGTCTGCACTTCTTGCCTAGGATCAGGCATTCCATAGACAGAGGGAGTACAGCTATGATGTATCTGTGAATACAGTAACTGTACAGAAATACATAGAAGTAAAGGTGACTGGCCTGGTCCAGGTAAAGTATATCTCAGCAGCGGACAGAGGCTTGGGTTTCTGCACTGCAGGTGGAGGCTCAGAAACTCCTGAGGTGAATGAACAAAAGAGGAGACACCTCCCACCCAACATAATCATTAATAGAGTGATCCTGCTGGGGTCAAAATTTGGAGAGTCATCTCCCCAACTCTGTGGCCTGCCAGAGGGAACCAGACATCACTCTATAAGGATACCAAAGCTGTAGAACAGCAGCAACAAAGGTGCAGTGGCTGAGGGAGAAATTCTTTTGCTGTCTGGATATTCTCAAGTTTAGATTGAGCTCAGGTGGAACTTTCTTCAGCTACCATTGAGCACCTGAGGCAGGCAGACCTTGGATTCCCCTGCTAGATGGTGATAGACTGTGGTATCCATGAGAAGGAGACCGTGTCCTTACTTTGACTCTGGCAGGCACATAGTCCTGGCACATTTGCTTACTGGACAGAACTTGGCCACAGAGACTGGGTTAACAGAGACTGCTGGTGGGGTGACCAGAGTCCAGTGGGGAAGGGTGAGCAAAGTGGGGAAAGAGGCATCAACTCCCTTGCTCCAAACCTATTACTGGACTGGTCTTTCTGACTCCTCAGAGCACAAGAAGTGCTCAAACCACACTTAAGCTACCAGTAGTCTCCTAATATCTAGTTGATGGACAACTTTTGAACTCTCCAGCTAGAGAGTGGGTGCTGTTTGGGACAATTGGTTTGGAACTCTTGAACTGGACAAATCACCCAAGGATCCTCAAAGGTGGTACCCCAGTTTTGCTGTAGTGGGAAAGTTTCCAGGTATTATCAGTGGAGGAAGGGATGTCCTAGTTGCTTGTATTTGCTTGTATTTCACCAAAGCTGAGACTGCAACACAGAGACACTTATTGACTAGGACTGGACAGAGATCCGCTGAATAAAAGACAGAGTCACCTACCCCCACTACAACAAGCAGGACTCCAAAGTCACAGACTATAGTACTGTACAGTTACTTTGCAAAACTGGAGAGGAAAAGCTGCAGTGACCAGTCCCAGTTTCTTGGGAAGGGCTGGTCAACCACAACTGCAGAAGTCTTCAATCCAATTTCACATTACATGCTCATCTAGCTAAACACTGAAAAACAATTATGGGGTGGAATCAGTGGAAAAACTCTGGCAACATGAATAACCAGAACAGTTCAACTCTCCCAAGGAATGACAAACCTGCTAATCCAGAGGATCCCATTCACAAACAGAAGGGTGATATGTCTGAAATAGAATTTAAAATTTGGATTGCAAATAAGATCAACAGAATGGAAGTAAAGATGGACTTAGAAATTGTAGGATTAATTCAGAAGATGTCTCAAGAATTCAATGAATTCAAAGACAAAATCACCAAAGATTTAGACACCTTGAGAAAAGAAGTTGCATCCTTACATAATATGAGAAATACACTAGAATCCCTCAGTAACAGAATGGAACAGGCAGAAGAAAGTATTTCCAACATCAAAGACAAAACTTTTGAATGATCCCAAACTCTCAAAGAGGAAGACAAGTGGGGAGCAAAAACAAATCATTCTCTCAGGAAGCTCTGGGATAACTAGAAGAAAACCAATATTCGCCTTATAGGGATCCATAAAGGTGACAAAGTAGCTTCACAAAGCACAGAGGCTCTTCTTCATGAGTTTATCAAAGAGAACTTTCCAGACATGCCAAGAAATCCTGAAATCCAGATAGCAGACAGTTTCAGAACCCTAGCATGACTCAACCCAAATAAGACATCACCAGGCATATCATAATTAACTTCACTAAAGATAAACTGAAGGAGAAAATCCTGAAGGTAACCAGACATTAGAAAATAATAAACTACAAGAGGAAGAATAACACAATGACTGTCGATCTCTCTGCTGAAACTTTCAAGTTAGAAGAGGGTGGTCATTGATTTTAATCTCCTAAATCAAAATAACTTTCAACCCAATATCACGTATCCGGCTTAACTAAGTTTCCTTTATGATAGAGAAATTACTTTAATGACATTCACATGTTGAAGAAATTTGACATAACGAAACAAGCTCTCCAGGATATCATCAGCCCAATCTTTTATAATAACCATTGCAATTCTCCACCAGAGAAGTAAACTCACTCTGAAACTTTTGATCAAATTCCAACTTCCACAGTGGCAAAAGGATTAAAATTGTCCACCGGTCATTCAAAAAACTCGATACCCAAAATTCTACCAGGCCAATCAATAATCTCAATTAATGTGAATGGCTTAAATTTTCCTCTAAAGAGGCACAGTCTGGCTGACTGTATACAAAATCTCAGGCCAGATACCTGCTGCAGACAAGAATCTCATCTTAACTTAAAATATAAATATAGACTCAGGGGGGAAGTGATGGCCATCTATATTCCAGGCAAATGGAAAAGACAAAAAAAGTAGGTATTACAATTTTTTTTGAAGATACAATAGGTTATAAAGCAACAAAAGTACATAAGATAAGGAGGGTCACTACATGGTTGTTAAGAGCAATACTGAATATGATGAGATTTCAATTATAAATATTTACGCACCCAACTAAAAGGCACCTCAATTTATAAGAGAAACTAACAGACATGAGAGACTTTATTTCCTCCAGCTCCATAATTGTCAGAGATTTTGACAGCCCTTTAGCAGTGTTGGATAGATCCTCCAATAAGAAGCTAAGCAAAAATATTTTAGATCTAAACGTCCCTATTCAACATTTGGATTTAACAGAAATCTATAGAACATTTCATTCTAACATAACTGAATACATATTCTTCTCAAGAATCTGCATACTCGTACAAAAACATGGAAACTAAATAACCTCATGCTGAATGATAGCTGGGTCATAGATAACAGTAAGAATGAAATTAACAAATTTTTGGAACAAAACTATAATGAAGACATGAATTATAAGAACGTCTGGGATACCAACAAGGTAGTTCTAAGAGGGAAATTTATGGCACTGTAAGCCTTCCTTAAGAGAACAGAAAGAGAGTAAGTTAAAAACTTAATGGGACATCTCAAGCAATTGGAAAAGGAAGAATATTCCAATCCCAAACCAAACAAAAAAAATAAAAATAACCAAAATTAGAGCAGAATTACATGAAATTGAAAACAAAAGAATTAATTATACAACAGATCAATCAATCAAAAAGTTGGCTTTTGAAAAGGTCAATAAAATAGATAAACCTTTGGCTAACCTAACCAGGAAAGAATGAGTAAAATTTTTGATTTCATCAATCAGAAATGGTAAAGATTAAATAAAAACAGACTCTTCAGAAATTCAAAAAATCCTTAATGAATACTAGAAGAAACTTTATTCTCAGAAATATGAATATATAAAGGAAATCGATGAAAACTGGGAAGCACGCCACCTCCCAAGACTTAGCCAGAATGGGGTAGAAATGTTGAACCAGCCTATATCAAGTTCTGAAATAGCATCAACTATACAAACTCTCCCTAAAAAGAAAAGCCCAGAACCAGATGGCTTCACATCAGAATTCTACCAAACTTTTAAAGTGGAACTAGTACCTATATTATGCAAACTTTTCCAAAATACAGAAAAAGAATGAATACTACCCAAAACATTCTATGAAGCAAACATCCTCAAACCAGGAAAAGATACAACAAGAAAAGAAAATTATAGACCAATATCACTGATGAATATTGATGCAAAAATATTCCTAGTAAACAGAATCCAGCAACAAATCAAACAAATTATACACAATGAAGAAGTAGGTTTTACACCCAGGTCTCAAGGTTGGTTCAATATATGTAAATCTATAAATATAATTCACCACATAAACAAATTAAAAAACAAAGACTATAAGATCCTCTCAAGTGATATAGAAAAAGCTTTTGATTATATCCAGCATTACTTCATGATCAGAACACTTAAGAAAATTGGTAATTAAAAAGATATTTCTTAAAGTAATAGAGACCATCTACAACAAACCTACAGCCAATATCATATTGAAGGGAGTTAAATCAAAACAATTTCCACTCAGATTAGAAGCAGGTGAGGTTTCCCATTGTCTCCACTGCTCTTATCATTGTAATAGAACTTTTAGTCATTGCAGTTAGGGAAGAAAAGGTGATCAAGGATATCCATATAGGGACAGAAGAGATCAAACTTTGACTCTTCATAGATGATATGATTGTATATCTATAAAATACCAGGCATTCTACTACAAAACTCTTAGAAGTGATCAAGGAATACCTCAATGTCTCAGGTTACAAAATCAACACTCATAAATCTGTAGCCTCTATATATACCAACAATAGACAAGCTGAAAAAACAATCAAGGGCTCGATTCCATTTACAGTAGCACCAAAAAAAGATGAAATATTTGGGAGTTTACCTGACAATGGACATGAAAGATTGCTATAAAGAGAACTATGAAACTCTAAAAAAAGAAATATTTAAAGATGTTAACAAATAGAAAAACATAACATGTGCATGGCTGGGAAGAATCAACACTGTCAAAATGTCTATACTATCCAAAGCAATATATAATTTTAATGCAATTCCTATTAAAGCTCCATTGTCATACATTCAAGATCTCGGAAAAATATTACATCATTTTATATGGAGTCAGAAAAAAACTTGTATATCCAGGACATTACTCAGAAATAAAAACAAAGCAGGAGGAATTACACTACCAGGACTCAGACTATACTATAAATTGATAGTGATCAAAACAGCATGGTACTGGCACAAAAACAAAGAGGTAGATGTATGGAACAGAATAGAGAACCAAGCAATGAACCCAGCTAGTTACCATTATCTGATCTTTGACAAGCCAATTAAAAACATCCAATGGAGAAAAGATTCTCTACTTAACAAATGGTGCTGGATGAACTGGCTGGCGACCTGTAGAACACTGAAACTGGACCCACACCTTTCACCATTAACTAAGATAGATTCTCACTGAATTAAAGATTTAAACTTAAGACATGAAACTATAAAAGAAAGTCCAGGGAAATTCTTGAAGAAATCGGTTTGGGTGAATATTTAATGAGGGGGACCCCCCCGGCAATTGAAGTAGCATCAAAAATAGACTACTGGAACCTGATCAAACTAAAAAGCTTCTGCACAGCCAAGAACACAGTAATTAAGCAATCAGACAGCCCTCAGAATGGGAGAAGATATTTGCAGTTTATGTCTCCAACAAAGGTTTAATAACTAGAATCCACAGAGAACTCAAACGTATTAGCAAGAAAAGAACAAGTGATTCCATCTCAGGCTGGGCAAGGGATTTGAAGAGAAACTTCTCTGAAGAGGACAGGTGCAAGGCCTACAGACACATGAAAAAATGCTCATCATCCTTAATCACCAGGGAAATTCAGATCAAAACTACTTTGCGATATCATCTAACACCAGTAAGATTAGCCCACATCACAAAATCCCAAAACCAGAGATGT
>CAUYPK010024571.1:0-23069 GCA_963574355.1 Loris lydekkerianus
AGGCCTGGCCTGAAACTGCCTCTACCTAGATACAGCCAATGTGGTACCATGCTACTGGCCCGACCCTGTCACTCACCTCTTCCCCCGCCTTCTTTCCCTGCCCCTTTTCCACAATAAAAAAATTAATAAATTCAAAAAAAAAAAAAAAAATTTTAAAGATAATTAAGATAAAACGATGTCATATGGCACTAATCAAATATTCTTTGTGTCATTATAAGGAGAAGAAAGTAGGATACAGACATGCAGAAAAAAGATCAGGTGAAGACAGAGGGAGAAGACAGCACCTACAACCAAGGCCACAGTCCCCAGAAGAAATAACCCTGCCAGCGCCTTGATTGTGGACTTCTAGCCTCTATTTTTCTAGCATTGAAAATTATGTGTTTTAAGCCATCCAGACAGTTGTATTTGTTATAGCATTCTCAGCAAACTAATATTCATATATAGTATGTAATCATTAAATCAATGGTCACCATGCTCTATTCTATCTCAATGAAAAATGATGGTTATAAACAGCATGTATTCAAATATAATAAACAAAAATGACCATTTATAATTTTTCTCCAGAGCTTTACAAGCTCTTCTGGTCTTTGTCATGATTCAGTCCATGGATATTGGACATCCTGTAGAACGTCCCATTGATCTCAATAATATCATATTGATTGGGCTGCATTAGTGAGCAGTGGCTAGCATGCTGAATGATTTGAAAAGATGTACAAATAGTGGGACAGACAGTGTCAAGAAGACATGAAGGGATCTTGGTGAAGATTGTCTCATACCAGTTTTTCTTAACCCTCAGAGAGTGTGGACGATGATCTACCCCTGCTGTCTGTTGACCCATGTGAAGAAGCAGAAGGTTTATAAGAGGGAAAAGAATGAATTGCCAAGGAGGCCAGTGTAAAAATTAGAGATATCGCCACTGGGAGGAATATTTGCCATCACAACAACCCAAAATTAACTGAATTCTCAGGGACTACAGGCGTAGGCATGGAGACTAATGGATTAACATAAATCTTCCAGACAGCAGCTGTGATCAAGAAAGAGATACAGGATAGCAGGTAGATCAAAATTCCTTTACCCTAAGACCAGAACTTATTTAACTTGCCCCTATATCCAGGCACCACTTCATGAAGGACATGGGTGAAAAGAAACTGACAGATGAAAGGAAAGAAAGAGGGAGAGATAAAAGATTTTTTAAACCTTAGGAAACTGAATTATATTTAATTAACAAGTTTGTAATTTTTTTTAAAAAAAGAAGAAAAATAAAGTCCCAAAGACACAATGATGCTGGCTATAGAAAAATTAATGCATTACATTTTATATAAGGTAAATTTTAACCCTGTTTTCTTAACTTAATATTATAAAAATAACTTTTCACTTTATTAAAACTGTAAACATTGATTTTTATAGCTGTATAATAGTCTAATTATATAAACTATAGTTTAAAACACAGTTCCACTAATTCTACATATTGTGTTGTCCTTATTTGTATTATAAAACTTACCACATAATAAGTGCAACATCGCCTGCTTTTCTGGAATTGTGGCTAATGCCAAAATCTAAGATAAGAGTTACTAGTCACTTCACATTTAAAAGATAACTACTGGTGGTGAAAAGCCAACAGATGAAATCTCGTATCATTTCTCAAAGCTTATAAGAGGTGAGTGATGGTTAATTTCATATGTCAACTTGACTGGTCCCTGGGTGGTAGCCAGATATTTGTTAAAATGTTATTCTAGATGTTCCTGTGAAGGTGTTTGTATGAGACTAATGAATTCTTAAACAGATTGAAATAGATTTCCCTCCTAATGTGGATGGGCCTCATGCAATCAGTTGAAGGCTTAAACAGAACAAAAAGACTAACTCATCAACGAGTAAGGGAGAATTCCACCTAGCTGACTGCATTTACGCTGGCATCTCAGTTCATTTCTAGCTCATTCCTAGCTTTTGGATTCATGCTGAAGCATCACCTCTTCATGCGTCTTCAGCCTGCTGAACTTTGGACAGGAATTAAATTATTGGCACTCCTGGGACTCCAGTTTGCTTAGCTGACTACAAATCCATAATCATGTCAGCATTATATCAGCATTTTATATATATCTTCTGTTGGTTTTGTTTCTTTGGGGAAACCTAATACATGGTGACAGAGCTTTTGCTACACAAGCCTCACACACACAGATGTAATCTATCAAATACAAACACAGGGCAAGAAAGGAAGAAGGTAGAAGCCCAGAGACACAGGCTGTGCCTATAGCTCAGTGCTCAAGAAAAGAGGTTAGCATTCTCCTTGAGAACTTGAGAGGGGTGCTAGCTTTCTTCACTCCCAAAGGCAAGCAATGTTGCAGTGCTAAGACAGTCAAAGAGACAGTGAGGCCTGAAAGGAGAGGGAGAACGGCAGCGCATTCTCCATCTGGCCACTTGATATGCTGTAGGCCCTGTAGGCCTGTGCAATGCTTCAGCAGAGGTACCTGTGAGGAGGCCTCATCTGTGTTCCTTACTTTGTTTGTTGACAGAAAAAACTAGTCTATCAGATTAAATCAGAGCAACACAAAGTGCACTTTCTCACAATCAAGACCCAGACCACTTTCATGAGATAATCTGCCTTCTCTGAGTCTCTTCCCTGTTCTGCCTCAAACATCTCTAGATTTTGAAGGGGGTGTGTGCCCAGAGCCACATCTGTCTGTCTTTTTGCCCCACCTCCAATCTCCTGGATTCATAAATCTAGGTGGGCTGCATGGAGGGCAGGATTCCAATCACATTTAAAAAAAAAAAAACAAAAAACACCCTGAAGTCTGAATCTGCGTAGTGTGTATTACATTTCAATAATGTAGAGTATTAAGAAATTCTTGAATTCTGCTCCAAATCACATTAATCACATTAAGGAGTAGTGAACATGAGATTTAACATGACAGATTAAATCAGTGACTAGAAGAAATAAAACTATTTCAGGACAACACATCCAAAAGGCTGAACCTACTCGGCCCTCTCAGTGAACCAGTTATACCAACAGACTGAAATTAAGAGTGTGGTTCATTACAGCTTCTGGGTATTTTTTTTTTTTTTCCCCTGAATTTCCACTTGTTTCTTTAGGACAGATTCCCAGAAGTAGAATTACTATATTAAAACATTTTTGGTTGCAATAAATAGAAATACATTTGAACTAGCTTATATTAAAGGGGTGGGGGGAGCATCATGATATAACCACAGAAGTGTGTCATGAAATCTAAGGACAAGGACGCAGCTGGGCTCCAGGCACAGATGATACTCAGGAACTAGAACACTGTGAAACTTTTCTCTTTATCATTTTTCCTATCTATACTTCTGCATATCATTCTCTCTGTTGGCAAAGCATTTTCATCTGCCTCTCCCTAGTGTGAATTTTTATATTAGGAACTTTAAATAATCCACAGTTTTGTTGTCTTATTTGAAAACACCTGTCTTAAGTGAGAAAAAAAACAGTATTTTTTTTTTTTACAAAGACCTAACCAATTTTGTCCCCATTCTCTACTGCATAATTCATCTTGCCTTCACTTTGTTATATAGTAAATTACATAATAGAGGCTTGCCACTCGTAGCACAGTGGTTACAGCACCAGACATGTACACTGAGGCTGGCAGGTTTGAACCCGGCCCGGGCCAGCTAAACAATGATGACACTACAACAAAAAATAACAAGGCATTGTGGCAGGCACCTGTACTCCCAGCTACTCAGGAGGCTGAGGCAAAAGAATCGCTTAAGTCCAAGAGTTTGAGGATACTGTGAGCTGTGATGCCACAGCACTCTACCAAGGGCGACATAGTGAGACTGTCTAAATTAATTAATTAATTAAAAAATTACATAATAGATTTTATTTGTACTCAGACAAATTGTGCACAGTTCTGTGTTAAGTGAATAATTGTAGCTTCAGGATATGTTTTAGTATATGATAGAGCTAATCTTTCTTGACATTGTTCTTTTTCATTATTCTTAGCTATTTTCTACTTTTTTTCATATACATGAACTTCAAAATCATCTTGTCAAGATTTGGAAAAAACTTCAGTGATGGTTTCACTGGGACTGGGTTACAGTTGTGCATTAATTGTTATTCCTCACCTAGAATATGATATAACTCTACATTTATGTATTTTGTTTTGAATGTGTATGAGTAATTGTTTTTGCTTGTTATTATTTTTTACAAGTCACACACACTTTCCTTTAAAGGTATTGGTTATAAGGTATTACTTCTAATTTATTTTCTAATGCACTCTTTGACAGTGTTTAAGTACTATTAATCCGTTGTATATTTTATGCATACATAGTTACAGAACTGTTCCTAGTTCTAATAATTGTATCAGTGAATTGTTTTCGGCTAGCTGGTTCTTTATTTTAAGTGGGATCATTTTATGATTTACACTAGATTTGCTGTTTCCTATTTGTCCCTGGGCACATGGATCAATGCTTCTCTCTCTGCCTACTGGAATGATATAGTGCATTTTTAGCTTGCAATCTTGGTGCTTTCTTCTACATGAGCCACCAGAACAACAGTGTGCATGGGAACAAAACAATCTCGTAAATTCACATTTTTAATAATGTATTGATTAACAATATCTATGCTCATAAAAATCAGTTAAGCAAGATAGCACATTACAGTAGTTTCCAAACACTGCCTGAAACTATAAGCAATAACTAGTGATCTAAAGCTCATGTGGAAAAATACACGAGACCCTGGTGAAAGATTCTATTGCCTATAATGGATTAGTCACTACTCACAGTTCAAGGATTGAATATTCCTTTCCAGAGTAAACCCAGGCCCAGGTACACTGGGAAGCTTCTGCTATCTGGAAGCATAAAGCCAATATCTTTTTAACTGGATCTATATGAGTAGGGGTAGGTGCTCTGAGGCAATTTATCCTTTTCAAGGGAAATATCTTTCTTTCATATTCATAATGACCAACAGATATTTCTAGCTAAATAAAAATCCCTTCTGTTGGAACATTTGAATGCAGAAGAAAGGCCACTCAAAGAAATGAGGCCCAGGAGTTGGGCATCATTTTTTCTATGTAGGTTCCCTGGAATCAGGCACAAGGACTCTGCTCTATTTAGGTTAGCATTCTTAGAGGAATCAGGAGCCTGGGCCTGCAGTGGTTGCGATCCCCAGGACTCTCATTGTTAGCCCAGTCCTGCCACAGGCATGTTGTCAATGGCACAGCCTTTGTTCTCGCCTTTCATCTGAGAGCCACTGACCTAGTACTGTTTGAGCTGAGATAAAATAATGATATCTGTAGATATTCACAGTAGCCCAAGTAGGAGGCTTGACGTCACAGAAACTCAGAAAAAGATGAAAGGGTGGAGCTAGCAAACAACGGAAGCGCACACAAGCTGCAACTTTAATTGGAGTTGCTATGTTGAACAACAAAGAAAACAGGTTGACTTATTTAGTTTCTATTGTACGTGACAGGATTATTTTAGTATATGTCCTTGCTATTCCTTCTAGAGTATCAAATAGAAATAGATTGATCCAAGCCCTAGTGAATATTTTTGGCTCATAATATAGTTTGCATTTAAATCAAATTTACAGTTGCCCAAAATAGAGTCTCCAACAGCACAGAAGTCATATAAGTAGCAGACAGAATGATAACAATGTCCTTTTGCCATGCATTCAAAAGCACATAAGTTGCTAAAGATACATTTTTCAATTGTTCTATTGAGACTATTGCAAGGGTTCAGTTTCTCCCCATTTACACTGAAATGATGCACTTCTGTCTCATGTTGTATAAAATCCCTACTATCTCTTAATGTGTTTCCCTGCAATGCTAAAAGGTGTCAAGAGAAGCTCAAAGGTTGTTGTTTCTTTCTCTTTTTCTTTCATTCTTTTTTTTTTTTTTTTCTTTTCCTTCTCTTTATAAGGGTTAATGGGTGCAATTTAACTTTATTCTTCTGTCGCAGTGATTCTTTGCTGGAACAGTTTTGTTTCTTGGGGGACATTTGGCAATATTTAGAAGCAGTTTTTGGTCTTCACAACTGTGTGGGGATTTGCTACTAGCTAATGGGTAAACTATACTGCACAACACAGGACAGCCCTCACAACAAAGAGTTCTTCAGCCCAGATGTCAACAGCACTGAGATTGAAAAATTCTGACCCCCAAGAAACAAACAAGATTAATAAATCACACTTTCCTGTTACACGACTTTCACAGAACGTGGATTGACATACATGTATTTTCACTCTAGAACCTTGAATTTACATAGTTGGATTTGTGTCTTGCCAGGCTTCTACCAATGGAGCTTTCTATGAAGTTGCCCATGAATCACTAATATTCTCATGTATTCAAAAATTAGTTATTGGGCCAGGGGCAGTGGCTCATATCTGTAATACTAGCGCTCTGGGAGGCAGAGGCAGGTGGATTGCGTGAGCTCACAAGTTTAAGACCAGCCTGAGCAAAAGCAAGAGCTCGTCTCTACTCAAAATAGAAGAAATAAAAAATAACAAATAATCAGTTATTGCATTTGAGCTCTACCATCGTCTGATATCACTTTTCTATTATGTTTTCCCCTTATGCATTGCTGATGTATATGAACAATGGGACCTTACTGTGATAGAGAATTAGCAAAAAAGTTTACTATTTAACACAATTTAAGGTTTTTTTTCTTTAACTGTTTCTGATGATGGGGTTCAGGAAACACTATCACAAAATATGGCATATTGGCGTTTGAGAAAATAGCAGAATCAGATTACTCACACCTTCCCTTTACCTTTCTTCCCTGAAGTAAGTCATAAAACCTGGAAAGTCATTCTCAGACATTCCCACTCCCTTCTCCACTGAAGCAGATCCCTGAAGGACCCTCATAAAAGAGTCACCCTGGAGGAAAGGACTGTCCTTATCATCAAAGACCAGATACACCAAGTTCCTTGCCAAGTTCCCCATTGTTGTTTTTTCTTTTTGTAACCACTAAATTATCCCCTCTTCTCTGCCAACCATATTTCTCCATGAATGTTCATTCTTTATGAATCCGAGGCCTAAAAATACACAAGTTTACCTGTTTCTTTAGGTTTTCATTTCCAAAGGCTTTTATGTCACCTAAAACCAATATTAAATAAACATGTATGTTTTTCTTTTATTAATCTGTCTTTTGTTACACTGGCCGCAGCCTTGAATCTTAACGATGGGTGAGAAAAAGCTATTTCTTTTCTACTCCTATATTGAGAAGGTTAAATTTTTATGTGTTGTGTGATTCTACTGAGGTAAAGTGAGGAAACTTTGGTGAAACCTAATTATCTAGTTAAATTCATGTATTTATAGTTTTCCCAGTTACACTTGAGTTTTAGTCTTTTAACATTTTTACTTTTTATCCTTACTTTAGTTTTTTTTTCCCCAAGGGTTCTGAACAAGGTCAGTCTTTGAACTTTGTCATACAATAAAATGCCTCTATAAAACACAGAAAAGTAGTACACATGTTAGCAGTCCAGAAAAACCCTTGATCCAAGGCACAATGTGATCAAGGCCAAACAATAAAATCCACATGTGTGGAATGACTGGGGCAAATCATTACACAAATAAGGGATGACTTAAGGACAGCAGTTTTATGATACCTGTATTATGTCTTGGGTAAATAAATACTTTACCTAGATTTAGGCTTTGAGCCTTTCTCTCAGGGTTTTTGAAGTAGATTTATATTCTTAGACTAAAATTGCTAAACGCCTTATCTAAGACAGCTGAAACACAGGAATAATGTGCTTCTTTTAAAGACCCCCCCCCCCCACTAAACATCAAGTGTTCAATCTGTGTTATCCTCAAATATATCAATAGAAAGAATAAAAATACCCTAGGCATCATCCCTCAATACACAGGATTAGAAAGAAAACTCATCTTTCAGGTCTTGAGAGCACAGGCTATTTCAGACGCAAGCTCTCGATAAATCTGATTTGTGATTACTCTACAAAGATTCTCCTGAGCCTGACTCTTCCTTGGGTTGTTCTTACAGGACACTCAGGCCCTTCAACTGATAAGTCATTATATAAATATGCCAACAAAGTCTCCACCCACTAGACCTATCGGCTGCTCAGTATAAAGTTTAAGCAAGACAAAGCTGAAATGAATAAAGATGAGTATTTTCTCGTTTATCATATAAAAAGATCCATAGAATTTTTTTTATCCCATAAAAGGTAATACAAAAGAAAAATATGTATAGATTTGAGTAAATTTTGCCTAAACTAAACCAGAGATACAAAAATTACAGTAAGATAAAAAGAAAAAAAAATTAATATTACAAATAGCAGGTTATTCATGGAAAATAGATATTCAGGTTTCATGTTCTTGATGCTGATGTCAACTAGAGAACCCCAGACAGCACATTCCCACTGCTGCTGCCTGACTTCTTGTGGTACCAGTTCAGGAACACTGGTAAATTGAAAAGATCATGGGTCTGAATGCTGTGCTAAGTGTCACTTCAACTCTGGCACATGTGAATTGTTCAGGGTTTTCTTTTCATGTTTTAAATCATATGAGCCAGGTAAATTTATTTTGCTTAGTTCATAATAAGTGAACACTGCACATGCACATTCTCCACAAGTATGAAAAATGTTAATATGCATAGATGATCCCAAATAAAACATTCAAAACTGATATTTTATAATTGAGAAAATTAAAGCATAGGGTTTATTTAATGTATCAAAAGGCACACAGCCAGCATCTAAGCATTGCTATGCTAATCAAAATAGAAAAAATATAGGAAAGAATCATCAATTTATCACCCAAGATTTTTTAACATCTTAATATGTATCTCAGCCAAGATCTTTTTATAGACATGTAAATTTTTATTCATTAAAAATTATACCATTTAAAGTCTGTGTTATTTTCTTCTTTTATTTCACAATGTATCATAAACAATATTCCAAATCAGCAATCAGCATGGCCAATATTGGTATCTAATTAGTAATTTGTGAATTTTATTCCATAAGGTGTTAAGAGTGGTGCCATGAGAATGTAAACCAAAACAAAAATAGAAGATTGGTTTCTTATATAATTTTGGGAAATGCTGCGTAAAACCAATGTATAAGAAAGATGTATTTGTTGCAGGACATTTTAGAACATTTCATATGCTAATGCACATGGTAACTATCTAATGAGTAAAACAGATTGGTGCATTCCCTAAAATTGGTTGATAATTATTTTTTCTTTACCTGTAGGAAAACTGTCTACTATAAATAGGTGAAGCATTATAAATCAGTGATTTCCAACCTTTTCAAATTGGATACTCCACATGGGTAAACTATCAGATGTGAACTATCAGATGTGTGGTTTGCAAATATTTTCTTTTGTTCTGTAGGTTACACTTTCACTCTGTTAATAGTTTCCCTTGCCATATATATTTATATTTTAGGTCTATGTGGTCCCACTTATCTATTAATAGTTTGGTTTTGTTGCGTGTGCTTTTGGAACTATACATAAGAAATCAAGGGTGAAACCAATGTCAAGAAGATTTCCCCCTGTGTTTTCATCTAGCAGATTTACAGTTTCAGAGCTTATAATAATTTAACTCTTTAATCCACTTGAAGTTTATTTTTATGTATAATTAAGAAAAGGAAAATGATTTGATTTCTGTTTGTTTGTTTGTTTGTTTGCCTGTGGATATCCAGTTTTCCCAACACCATTTGTTGAAGAGTCTATTCTTTCTCTAACGTGTGTTCTTGGCACAAAATTGAAGACCAGTTGACTACACAGTACAGCCTGTGTAAGTTGACCACCCAAAGACTATAACAAATTGGTCAACATATGGAGGTGGTCACCATAAGGAGCTTCCAATGAGTACATGTGTTACATGTCTGGTCTATGAAAATTAGGCCAACTTAAGGAGGTGGTCAACTTTGGATGTTCTACCTTATATATGTATATATGAGTTTATTTCTGGGGTCTCTATTCTGTTCCATTGTTCTGTATGTCTGTCTTTATACCTGTGCCATACAGCTTTAATTACTGTAGCTTTATAATATATTTTGAAATCTAAATGTATAGTGTTTCTAGCTTTGTTCTTCTTTCTCAGAACTACTTTAGGTACTTAAAGTTTTTTGTGGTTCCATATTAATTTTAAATGTATTTTTGTAGTTCTATAAACACATGCTATTGATCCAACAATCAGACTTTTGGGTATACATCCAAAAACTGTTGAAACCAAGATCTCAAAAAGGTATCTGCACTTCCATGTTTATTGAAGCATTACTGACAAGCCTTGTTATGAAAACAACCTAAATGTCCATTGATAGATGAATTCAGAAACAAAATGTGGTATATAAATATATTTGAATATCAATCAGCCATAACAAAGAAGGAAATTCTGCTCTATGAGACAACATGGGTAACACTGAGGACATTATAAATGAAATAAGCCATACATAAAAGGAAAAATACTGTATAATCCCACTTATATGAAGTATATAAAACAATTAAACTCATAGAAATAAAAAGTGGCCTATGTAGAGGGTAAATAAGATGATGTTCAATATCCATTATGCAAATAAATATTTTGCATATTTACTGTATATTTACTGCATATTTACTGATATTTACTGTATAGCATAGTGACTATAGTTAACAATATGCTATTGTGAATTTTGAAAATTTATTGAGATGGTAGATCTCATGTTAAATGTTCTTACTATAATAAAATGAAATAAAGCAAAAACCAAGAAGTACAAAGGACCTGGGGTAATGAGTATGTATATTATCTTGAGAGTAGTAATGGTTTCATGAGTGCATGAATATGTCAAAATTCATCAAATCATATACATTAAATATGTGCATTTTTTTATATATCAATTATACCTCAAAAAAGCTCTTAGGAAAGAAACGTGAAAGAAAAAAAGATGAACAAAATATAAATAAGTAATATATTTTAAAGGTCCTGCCAATATTAACAACTAGTGTTCATGTTTTGCTAATATGGTTAGTAATTACATCAAAGCACAATATAGATTTAGGATGAAGCTTTTCTTCATGATAATTGATATAAATATCTATTTTAAATAGACCTTGATAAGTTTAATTTTTTCATCCTACTTATTGTTAAATGTTGTTAAGGTGATTATTGTTCTTAACTAGTAATAAGCCTTAGTAAGAGCTCGTAGAGAAATACTTCTAATTGAAAGTACAGTACACAGAAACATAGAAACATCAAATTGTGGACCTCATTCTTCCCACAAGATCCAATGCAACCTTCTGACATTTGGACCACACGAGGATCCCATGCCAATGAGAACATGAATGTTAGCAAAAAAGTATTTGGAATTTCTGGTATTTTCTTCCCACATCATAGCAAATCACCTTAAGAATTATGGCCTTAGGAAATGTACTTATGTGAAGTGTTGTAACAATAAGACCAATTATTATGAATCAAAGGGAGAATGCGAGGAAAAGAAATAGAAATATTCTAGGTAGACTTGAATATCAAGCAACCTGGTCAAAAGGTTTTTATTTAATATCTAAAAAAATATAAATGTCAAGGAAGTTTATTTACTTTTGTTTGTTCACTATCAAAATGAGTACATCATTTGTATGCCGAAATATCCAATATGTACTGGTGACAATGAACCAGTAAAGACAGGCAGCAAGAATACAGGAGAAGCCTGTTCAACATTTCCACTTCATCCTGACTAAGTCTACGAAGGTGGCTACAAAGGTGACATGCTTCCAAGTATTGGTCTATTTCCAGCAGATTTTTGTATTTCAGAGAATAGAGTTTCTTGTAATATTCATTAAGGATTTTAGAGATGTTGCCATGGATGTGGAGAAAGGGGTACACTTCTACACTGCTGGTATAAATGCAAACTAATTCGTTCCTTTTGGAAAGATGTTTGGAGAACACTCAAGGATATGAAAATAGACACGTCATGTGATCCTGCAATACCTCTACTGGGTATAGATCCACCAAAAGTCACAATATAACAAAGACATCTGTACCAGAATGTTTATTGCAGCCCAATTCATAATTGCTAAGTCATGGAAGAAGTGCCCATCGACCCACAAATGAATCAATGAATTGTGGTATATGTACACCATGGAATATTATGCAGCTTTAAAGAAAGATGGAGACTTTATCTCTTTCTCCATGTTTACATGGATGAAGCTGGAACATATTCTTCTTAGAAAAGAATTTCAAGAATGGAAGAAAAGGTATCCAATATACTCAGCCCTACTATAAAATCAAGAATATGAGCCCAAGAATATGAGGAAAGGGGAAGAGGAGGGGAGGGGGAAGGGTGGGTAGAGGGAGGATGATTGGTGGGACCACACCTATGGTGCATCTTACAAGGGTACATGTGAAATTTACTAAATGTAGAATACAAATGTCTTAACACAATAACCAAGAAAATGTCGTGAAGGCTATGTTAACGTGTTTGATAAAATATTACAAATTGTATGTAAAACCAGCACATTGTACCCCACAATTGCATTAATGTACACAGCTATGATTTAATAAAGAAAAAAAAAACAGAGGGGGAAAAAAAGAATACAGGAGAAGAGGGTTGGGGGGAAATCGAGTACAGGACCAGAGACTGAGCTATGTCAACCAACACACAGAGAACTTTCTGAAATTACTCAGAAGTGATACACAAAAACATTTCATCTAGAAAGATGACTCCAGACTCATGCTGTGCCAGGGACTAGAAATGAATGAAGAAATAGATGACTGGGCAGCAAAGAACAAGTATGATGACACAGACCCAACATAATAAGAGAGGTGGTAACCTACAGGTGAAATGCAGTTGTTTTCATCATCATCCTACCACCAGTTCAAATGAAGAAACCCAGGTAGGAGGGACTGGTAGTTAAACCAGATCTATCTCACATATCAACCTCTTATCAATTAATTTTACATTTACAAGTATCTACTCAGTGTTTTAACATGTTCCAAACAATGTATTGGATTTGAGGATCAAAAATGGATAGATATGTTTCTTGCTCCCACGATTTACATTGGTCTTTAACTGTGGTTGCTATACATATGATGACTTATAATTACTTAACAACCTACACAGAGTTTGTCTCAGTGCAAAATATCATTCTTTACTAAATTTGTGTATATGTCTTGAATAGAAAAAAAAATAATAATTACCTTCAATATTGGATAGGGAGAAAAGTGATCAAGGCAGATGCGTTAAGTGGGCAAAATTGTTTTAGAGCCTAAAACTATATATCATCTCATTGGAATACATCAACAGCTCCAACAACACAGGTGCAGTTTCCTTTCTTTGAAAGTCCATTTTACTCTTAGGTACGCCAATCATTATAAAAAAAAAAAAAAAAAAAAAAATAGATAAAGTCATATCTTATAACATCAATATGTATGTAAAAGAGAAAGTCATGAAGATAGGTAGCTGAGTTCCTGACAGTACTATTGAAAGACAGTCTTAAATTTTTCCCTTATTTTCAAAATTAAGTTTTAATTTTTATGGTCTGGGTATCAAACAATTTCGTGAATGTTGCACTCCCAACTTTATGTGCTATGTTGAAATGAAAGATGCATTACACTTTGAAACCAACACTAAGAAGTAATACTGCCTTCCCAGAGTCGATGGATTTTGCCAATCAAGTAACTCTGGATGGAGGAGGGGGTGGAAAGCTGGAAAACATAAAGCCTGGAAAGAGAAAGGCTAGGTAGAAGTCAGGAATGAAAGACTCCACCTTTCCAATTTTAAGAATATTTTCCTATCTGTAATATAGATAAAGCATGCTGATTTTTTCAAATTTAATCATATTAAACCTTTCATATTTTACATGAGAATTATCCCCTATTTGAAGTTTTATAACTTAAAAAAATTAAGCTATGAAGCTGATTAGCAATTCAGAATTCATCAAGAGTCTTCACTAGAAGAAATTGATTTTATATGACCAATAGAAGAAATAATTATGAAAAATAAAGACCTTTTAATAATAAAAATTAATAATAATAAAATTATAGCATTCAAATTTAGCAGCAAAAGATGCAAATTGGTTTTCTGTTTGAAAATTAGGTTTCTTGTCAAGGTACTGGTTTCTGCAAAACTGTAGTTTTATTCCCCCTTGGTTTTCAAAACTTTTCATATGTATGGAGGCAACTGTTTACAGAAATCTGCAAGTACAAAGGTTTCTAATTCTCAATTTTTCTTTTAAAAGGGTATTTGGCTGTAGTCCCAATTATTTGGGAGGCTGAGGCAAGAGGATCACGTAAGCCCAAGAGTTCAAGGTTGCTGTGAGCTGTGACGCCACAGCGCTCTATCCAGGATGATAGCTTGAGACTCTGTCTTAAAAAAATAAAAAGCGTATTTGGAATACTTGTGGCAGGGAAGGAGAAATAACAAGCAAGTCATTATGCATTTAAATAAATTACTTATTATCTAAATGTATTATTTTCTTCCTATAGTAATATTGGTATCCATAATCATCTGGGCTCTAAAAACGAAAGATAAATAATTCAGTTCAGTAAAATTATACCAATTGAAATGGATATGTAAAAACCATTGAATTACATTTTATAGGAAGTGTTCCTTTTTGTTTGTAGGAGTTGTGGAGAGGTTTAAATAAACTAGACAGTGTTATAAGGTGTCTATAAGACATTCGTAGCTCTACCGTTGAAGTGCAGCCTTGCACAGAAGCTCAGCCCAGAGGCAATGTTGAGAATTACCTTCTCAATAATTTACAATCTTCACTTTGCAGCTGCCAAGACAAATGAAGGCACAAGATTTAGATAAAAACTGAGATTCTCTTTCTAGCTCTGCCTCGCTGACCTATCTGTATAATAAGAAAACTGTTGTTCTTTACAAAACACTTTTCACCTCACCATTTTTGGCTTTTCATACATCACTGCTAGGATATCAATGTAGTTACACATTGATGGAATACAATGTCCTTAAAAAGTAAATTATAATGCTCACCAGTGAGCACAGAAATAATTGAAATCATGGAAAAGGAGGAAGCCATAGGATTGATTTTCTGAAATCACACACAAACATTTCTATTAAAATCCACATGAGCGTTTGACTTTTTTTGTCTGACCGCCTATCACCGACTTCTTTTCCTAGGGATGTGGTGAGCCTAGACTCGGCCCCAGCTACTCTTCCAGGAGTTAAGATTGGGTGGAAGTGGGGAAGGAGAAACAGACTTTTTCCTGATGAACAAAGGGGGATTGATGTCTAAGTCTCAGATGAGGGTGTGGGAAGCAAGCGGAGTGCAAACCTTAAGTGTAAGTGGAGGGTGAAAACCAGACAACAAGAAAAGCCTCAGGTATGAAGAACAAGCAGAGATTGGTAAGGCAGGTCTGGAAGGTAAAGCACAGCCATTTCCACACCCCCTTGGGTCCAAAGTAAGGAGCCCTTTGTGTGTCACAGGTGAGCCCCTGGGTGGTGTGGGAACCATGAAGGTGAGCTGTTCTGACAGCTCTAAGTATTCAAATGCCTCCTTATAGGTGTAAATTTTAGAAAACAAAGTAGAAGTAAAACAATAATTTCACAGAAATCAGGACTCTGAAAAGAAATCTAATTTGCAAACAGAAAAGCTACTTGCATCTTTGAATGCTAAAAATAAGTTGCCTCTGAATTAATCCAAATTTAATAAATCAAAATGTTATTTTGCCTGAAAAAAAAAAATTATTTTTTCCACCATTTGTGGGCATCCACAAAGAGTTCTCATTTTATTCCACTCTGAGGAATCTAGGCCTCTTCTGCCAGAGGAAATAAGGCCTGTTACTATTAGAGTCTGTTCAAAATATGATGATTTTGGCACTGCCTGTGGCTCAAACTTCTAGGGCGCCAGCCACGTACACTGGAGGTGGCAGGTTCAAGCTCAGCCCGGGACTGCCAAACAGCAATGACAACTACAGACAAAAAATAGCTGGGCATTGTGGCGGGCGCCCATAGTCCCAGCTACTTGGGAGGCTGAGGCAAGAGTATTGCCCAAAGAGTTTGAGGTTGCTGTGAGCTGTGACACTATAGCACTCTATGGAGGGCAACATAGTGAGACTGTTTGTCAAAAAAAGAAAAAGAAAAAGAAATGGTCATTTTATTAATCAGGAGAGATTAGACTACACTTGTGTAACAAATTAACCCTGAACTTAACACAACAACGGTTTATTTCTTCCACACACTGTACATCCTTCGCAAATTACCCAAACAGCAGTTATGTTTCATATAATCAGGAAAGAGGAAGCTATCAGCATGCCCCATCTGGAGCATGTCATGACAAGAGATGAGACAGATTAGAGAAACACAGAGGTCTTTTATTGCCTCAGCTTGGTGCTTGCACAGCACAACCACACAACGTTCTTTGACCAGAGACTGTCTAATAGTCACACCTAATTCACTGAGGGTTGGAAATTATACTTTCCCATAGATGAGAAGAATAGGGTACTTGTGAATCCTAATAATATTTACCACATTTGATATTTCAAAATAACCAAGGTAAGATTCTGGAAAATCATCTTCTAGGGAAAAGAGAGGGACATAAGAAAAAAAAGAAAACATGGACATTACCAAGAAAGCCCACCAGAAGGTTCTTCAGAGCAGTTTGACATTTGGGTATTTTAGGTCCTTATTGTGCAGTTTCTGCACATTTATGATTTCCCTGAAATAAAGAAGAAAACAAATTAGTGACTGTATCAAAGGGAGGAGCTTTATTTTAATGTCAAGTAGGTTGAAATTCTGCTTACTAGAAACTAGTGAGTCCAGAGACAAGAGAGAAATTAACATCCAGATGGAGTGCATGATCACGGTAGAGAATTAAACATTGGCACGAATTCAGAGCATAAGAAAATGAAGAAATGGGGCCTCATGACCAGCTCACGACAAGACAAATCAAATAAATGAGAGAGAAGATAAGGTAGAAACTCCAAATGGCAACAATGGATGATTTTTAAGTCAGCAAAGAACTGCGTAAGGCTCAAAATGGGGATCTTTACTGGTTATTCTCTTTAAAGGTGCCAGGAAGAAGTAAAAGGACTTAAAGGAGCACAAAATAATTCTGGTCGAAGAATAATAAAGCCAAGATGCAGAGAAAAAGACACTGAAGGGATACTGAGAAGACCAGGAATTCTAATCCAAAAAGGACTGGCAATTCCATTGGACCAGTCCAACTCTACAGGTGTAAAATCTGAAGAGCTTGGTTTTAGCAGAACTTGAATGGATTTGGCAAGTCTCACTTTCAGACAGAGTCAGACAGAGAAAAAGTGTATGTGTCAGGAGAGGGATTTTTAGACAGACTTAGCTCCCCATTTGCATTTTAATGCAGACCAGAAAACCTATTATTAGTGCTACTTTAAAATTTGCCTAGATTTTAATCATCCTTATTATCTAAAATTTTTTAAAATTATCTTCTATTCTCTTTCACACTTGCAGTTAAATCCTTAACAACCCCAAACAGGGTTCTTTATTTCATTTTATTTTTATTTTTTCAGAAAGTTCAGCTGTAGGGGTAATAAAAACCCAGGCTAAGTTGCAGGCTGAGTTGTAAGCAGAAATGAGAATAAACAATCAAGATGCTTTTTAGTTCCATGGAAGCAAAGAGAAGATAAAGGTTTTAGTCTGATGTGTATAGAGCCTAGTAGGAGGCCTTTGCCTGCCTCAAAAATGACTTATTCAAAGCAGTTGGCACAGGCAGTTGTTACTGGGATTTCTGTTTTCTTATATAAAGTCATCCCGAACATCTCCAAGAATTTAAAGTGCAGAAATCATAAACTTTAGTGTCCATCATAGACATTCTATTTTCTACTCCCATATCCAAGCCACTGGTTAGAATGTTCACCGCCCAAAAAGAAACATCTAATGGAATGCCATTTGCTATGTCTCCCCCGGTCGACACTGAACCATTCATAATATTTGTCAAAATGAGACACTTCAACCAGCTGTCTTTTCTCATCACACAGACATGCACAGTTGTTCGTGAGGAATTAAGATCAGAACCGCAGGAACAGTAAGGATTAGTCTTGACAGTTTAGGAAGAGGAATGCATGGGTTAGCTTTGGCCAAGCGAGGATGCCTTCTTATTTTAGAAAGAGGATGCTTTCAGTTAATGAAATTTAATTTGAAAAGAGCTCAGGGTAAAGAAATGGAGAAGACATCCCGAGTGACAACAAGGCTGAAAAAACATTCAGGATGTTGGTCGCTGCTTTTTCAGTCAAACTGTACTTAATTTCAAAAAAGTTCTCAATGATTAACATTCGGTTTAGTTATATATATATATATATATAAATATATATATATAAAGTGCTTAGTAAAATGAAAAGTCAGATCAGCTTTTTGCCTGGGTTTGAAAAACACATCTGACAGACACAATAGCTTCACTATATCATGGAATTCCTGGAAGAAAAGAATGTTAAGAAGGAAGAATGAAAACACCTTTTACAATCACAGGAAAATTATGCTCTAAATGACTGTTGAGATTTTTCTACAAGAGAATGTTTTGTTTTTCTAGCTTCCTAGAAATATGGTTCTGTGATGGAACAGATGCTCTGTTTAGCCCTTTCTCCTTGACCTTTTCGCGTGTCTGGTTTTCCAATCAGGTAGTGAACAGCTGTTAAAATAAACCTGCCCTTCAAGTTCGGAAAGGAAGATGAAGCCTTAGATGCTGGAGCTTCTGACCTGGAGTCATGCTTTAGGTCAGAGATAATAACCTCAGCAATCTAAAGAATATTGTAAACATACTCTGATAATGTTGAAAAAAGGCAATCAAGCTGTCTTCTTTCCATGTGGGTTAGAAAGCTAGAAGCAGGGGACTGTGGTTGGATGTCACAGTGATCACATTAAACCTCCACATTCTCCAGTACTAGCAGATTTGGCGTTTGGGGATTGATATCTAACTTTTCTGCTTGAGTGGGACTCGTACACAGCTCCTGTCATTTTATTACGTTTTTGATGATCTACACAGACCTGACACAATGAATAAAGAAATCCACAGTGAAGAGAAGTATAAGCCCCTGGTTTGCGAGTCAAAGGCTCAACAAACAGCTGTTCAAACCCACGGGGTCTCCGAGAGTCCCAGCAGCTGTGTTGAGAATGAAGCCCCGGCCTGTGTACACGTCAGGGCATTTCTTCCCTGGACAGTGCAAAACTAACCAAGAAAATAGGTAGGGTAGTCCCTCATTCGTCCTGTCTGGTAAAGCATCCTCTCTAGAGATAGATGTGTCTCCAGACCTGGATTATGTGCACTCCGTGAAGTGCATCTGACAATTCCCCATAGATTAGAAGGAAATAATGAAGTTTATACTTCATCTCATCAATTTAAATTGACATTGTATCATAATATACTAGATACATAATATACTAGAACGCAAAATTGTATATAAAATGATAAACATATACTTACAGAGGCATGTTTAATTTGTTTTTTGTAAGAATACATATAATCAAAAAAATGTGGAATCCACCCTTCTAAATTGTCTCCTTCCCCTGGCCAAATGCTCTTAAGAAGGCAAGGTGAATTATAAAGACAATGTGTTTATAAAAAACCTTCTAAACTTCACTCAGTGCAAACTTGTTGACTTAAGATAGGGATCAATGGAAGGTTACCATAGCACAGAGGGAAGGATAAAAGAGGGAGGAGAGAAATGAGAAGTGAAAGTCCCTTTCCTCAGATGTCCTCTGTCTTCAATAATAAACCTTTAAACAAAAGACCCAAACTGCCTGCCTTCTTCATCCTCACTTCTCTGACATATTCCACCTAATTTGGTGTCAAGCACAATAACTCTCACCTAATAATCTGTTAAAGGTAAGGAATAGGACCTAAGGCAAAGTGTATCAGCTGGAGAAGGGTCTGCATAATGACTCTAAATTACCAAGTATACTCAGGACAATGCATCAACAGGGGTCTGGACAATGTGGCTACAGAGCACAGTCCTTAGGTAGTTTCCTGAACAGGTATCAGACAGTGAAAAGAAGACACTTGACCTCAAGACTGAAATCAAGTGATCCAGTTCAAGAGAACAAGTCATAATCAGATGACCCACTGGACAAGTCCAGCCTACAGGCATGGCTCATTTGCCCTCAGTTTTTCATAACATTTTGAATTGATTGTGGAGATGTATCACTTCGATAATGTCATACAGAAAAATTTCACATTTATGACTTCTCTTGATAAATGAAAGATCTGAACGCGTTACACCCACATTCCTGAGTAGCCGTCGTAGACTGAGGACAAGTTGCGCTTTTTAGGGAGAGAAGACAGAGCTTCTCACTGCTCCTGCCTGGCACCAGGACTGCCGCACACATTGGTGCTTGTTTCCACTGCTCTGGATTCACAGACAGAGCAGCAGCACAGAAAGCTGAAAGAAGTCAGGAAGGCACAATGATCCACAATGATCGCCCATTCTCACATCTCCTCCCTCAACCCCATTGCTACTATGTGCCAGGCACAGTTCCAGAAATCAGTGACAGCAAGAGTCTAAAGCAAACAGAAAAGACCAGGTGCCAACTCCCATTGGACTTACATTCTAGATGAGAAAATTGGACAAAAGAATCAATAGATGCCAATTATCAGTGATAACACTATCTAATATATTTCATATGCTATTATGGGCCAGTTACTGTTCTTTCTCTTATGTGGCATCTGTCCTTTTACATATACATATCCCCATAGAAATTTTGTGGAAAATAAATAAGTACATCCTATTTTACAAATAGGAAATTGAGTCATGGAGATACACAACTTGGATAAAGTCACATAGCTAACACGTGGTAGAGTAATAATAGGCCCCAGGAATCTGGGTTAGGAAGCGAGACGTTTAACCCCGTACCACACCAGTAGTACCAAACAGAATGTTAAAATGGGCTGATGTAAAAGAGAGGGACTGGTTGGCGATGCTGCTTTAGATTTGGAGATCAAGAAAATTCTTTCTCTGGAGGGAACAGTTAAGCTTAGCTCTGAGAGACACAGCTATGCAAAAATAAGAGGGAAATGATGATAGGCAAAGGGCACAGCCAATGCAGAAGACTCAAGTGGGAATTAAGGACTTGGCTATATCTTGATGGAAGAGGAAGATGGAGATTATTACAAAGATGCAGTTGAAGAAGAAAGCACATTTTTTTCTGAGTCTTTCATTTAGATTTTATTTTATTTGGGAGCCACTAAAGAGTTACAGATCCAAGGGTAGCATAACCTGATTTGCATTTCAAAAAAACAGTAATTTTTATTTATGCATATTTACCTCATCTCTTTATAAACTGACCTTAATATATATACATCTTTAGCTTCCTCTCCTACTATTTCTTCTTCACATACTGTGTGTTCTAACTCCAAAATTTCAGTACCTAGTGTTATGCTAGGAAAACAACTCTGTAGAAACAAAGTCCTGGTGGCAGTTGCCCATACCTGTGGTGTAAATACTTCCACCATCACTGACTTGAAGCTAACAAGAATTTAACAAGTAACATGCCAAATTCCTGAATATTTAACATTCAACTTTTGAGAATCCATTTCAGTAGGCTTCACTCAAATATCTTGACCTTCTGAAACTCACTGGGGCCTTATATCATTTGTCTTTCTACACCTATTCTCTTTACCTGTAGAACTTAACCATTCCACAGCTCTCATTAAGAGCAGAGCACTTGGCCTCACAAGGACTTAGATTCAAATCTCAGCTTTGTCTATCATCCATGTGATCTTAGTCAAAGTCCTTAACTTCTTTAAACATCTGTTGTCTCTTTTATAATATGAGAGTGGTAGCAACCCCCATCTTCAGGTATTGTTTCAAGGATTAAATGAAATGACATAACAAAAAACACTTAGCAGAGTAGGTGAAATATTATTTTATGTAATTCCCAAGAATTTTATCCTACTCATCTATTTACCACTCATAACCAATTTAAGGAGCTGAAGAAAGCTGTGAAATCTGTGAAGTTTACCTTTTGACAGTTTGTCTTTTGAGTTAGGACTCCTCCCTAGTTTTCCCCATCTCTAAGATGCCTTCCAGGATCTGTACAAGAATCCTTGTCTTTCACAGAAGAGCAATTACTAAAAAATATAAGGTATGAAGCATATCTTCTTAGATATGATACAAAAACAAATGGTGGTTTAAAATATTAGTATATATTTTAAAATAATGTTTCTTGATGAAATGAAAGAACTTGACAATCTGGCAGAAATATCTTGTCATTGTATTTTATCTTGATAGTAGAGATTTTGTAATTTATTTTTATAACTAGCCACTTGAGATAGATAAATAAGTCTAAACCTCTACCTGTAAGTTTTTATTCAGTGAAATTTTATAGACAATTCATCTTAATGTTCAGTTGCATCAACACCAAAATAACTTTATTCATTGACCATTAAAAAGGTAAGTTCAAGCAACATCTGTATTCCACCTTTGCAACCTGGTTTAGATTCCAAACTCTCTTGAGGCATACCACTTAAAATGAATTCAGAGTCTAACTTGCTCTAAAATCAAAGATTATATATTTAAGAATATTTATAAGTTCCAAAAGAACCTTCAAAGTCAACATAAAAAAAAAAAAAAATACATTTGGCACCATTCTTGGTAAGATTAACATAAATAAACTTTGGCCTCTATCGTAAATCAAAGCAGAGTACTGAGGCAATTATATGAGTAATTCAGAAGAAAAAGCAAAATAAAATAAATTAAAACAAGAACTTGCAATTACAAGGATATCAGAATTCACTAATTTACAATCTTATTCAGAAGACACTAAAACAGCAGTGTGCTCTGTCCCTATGTTTAATAAAACACCAAATTATCAATGGAGCATTTCCTTTAAATTCAGGATTTTTAATAGACAACCCATATCAAAATCTTGCTTAAAAAAATGTTCTAAGCCAATACCAGCTCAAATATGTATAAAAGCAACTCAGATGCACTTGGTTTTTCTTAGGCCCTGTATCCCAAAAAAAAGGTTAGAGGCAGTTAAATCAGGTCGAGGTCCAATATCACCAGCTCATTAACCAAGAATCTAACTATTATTCTTCACCGCACCCCATAGCACCAATGACGGGTAAGATTCCCAAAGCGGGGACAACCTAAGACAGGATATGAAGAGGCTGCATGGTGGATTACATTCATAGTACCCAAAGACGGGTAAGATCACTCTGCATTCAGTCAACCTAAGACAGTGACCAAAC